>JADLZN010006639.1:0-34097 GCA_018155175.1 Sinocyclocheilus anophthalmus | reverse complement strand
TTAAATATTATTTATTGAATAATACTATTTAATAAACAACAACAGCCATCAAAAAAGTTGTTAGGCAATTCAGTCAAAAGTACATGAGGCGGTGCTCTGGACCAACTATAGGATTAATGAGACCAAACTTTAGATGTACCAAACAAAAATTATATCTAATGTTGAAGCAATAACGAGCCAGCGGCCAAATCCAGAAGGAAATGGCCGAGGTGTGGCGCTTTCGCAGGTGGTATTGATGCTGAATGGCCACTGACACCCTGGAGCTCACATCTCCGAAAACATCTAAGCAAATTTTCAAATAGACGTTATCTTTTTTAACAAACCGCATATTTGAAGTCCAGACAAGTACTTTATCTCCTAAAAAGCTCTTAAAACTACATTCTATGACACAAAAACAGTTATTTTTAAAATTATAGTGAATTTGGGTGTCCGCCATAACACTATGTGAGAAATATATGGCAAGTGAAGTGATTCAAACGGTTGTTGGAGTTCTATTATCACGCTCTTATCAGCCAATCTGTTTCAAGGACCAGAAAGAACCATTGTATATATATTTGTGTAGGGGGATAGAAAATACAGTTTGTACAGTACAAAAGCTACGCCTATGGAGAGTACCTATAAACCACCAATATCAACATGGAATCCTGTTTCTGCCATTGAATAAAACATTTAAAAAGGTAATTGCAACATTCTATCTCACAATTCTGACTTTTTTATCAGAATTGCGAGTTTATATCTCACAACTCTTGAGAAAAAAAGTCAGAATTGCAAGTGGAGATATCTCAGTTCTGACTTTATAACTCGCAATTATGAGATGTAAACTCTCAATTGCACGAAAAAAAGTCAGATCTGTGAAATAAAAACTCAATTACTTTTGTTGTTTTTATTCAGTGGCAGAAACGTGCTTATATAAAAGCTAAACATTCAAAATTAAATCTTAATACAAACTATACTGACATATTAAAATTTATAAAAATTTATATAAATGAAATGTAAAAGAGTAAAATATGAAAAAAAATTAAATGAAAAAAGTACAAAAAATAATATCAAAATATTAACAAAAACGTCTCGGTTACATACGTAACCCTCGTTCCCTGATGGAGGGAACGGAGACGTTATGTCGTGATCGACATTATGGGGATTCACCAATCATCTCTGACTTCAAGAGAAAATGGCAATTAAATTTGGTTAGTGGATTTTGCATACCTGAGCCACTCCCCGTGCATACGGGTATAAATAGGTGCATCCACTCATCAGGTTTTACGCTGAAGAGCCGAGAACTTGTCCCTGGCAACCAGCGATGGTTCGAGGTTGTGGCATGGGGACATAACATCTCCGTTCCCTCCATCAGGGAACGAGGGTTACGTATGTATCCAAGACGCTCCCTATCTGTCGGTCACTTCAAGTTATGTCGATGACGACATTAGGGGTCCATGGAAAGCGCCACAACCTGAACCCGTCACAACCCTATGGCATTGCAAATGTTGACAAGCAGCCACGTGTCAGACAAATGCTATGCAAAGGTCATAACCTTCCCACCGCAAATTCGCTGACCTTGGTACCCGCAGGGACCAAAGGTGAGCATATCGCTGCTGGTGATAGCCAAGCCGCTGTTCTTTTCACCGCAGAAATTCTTAACAAAAGGGATTTCAACCTTCAATGAAAGATTGCTTAAAGTCTTTCCTATTTGTTGTTACAGCTTGGCAGAAACGATGGGGAAGCGAGCCTTCTGGAGAAGGGCGCTACGGAGGCAACATCCTACCCGTAGGGAGACACTGATATGGACTGACCCAGGCATGGAATGGGTCTCTGAGGCAGGTCCTACCTAAGAGTAGGGATGGAATGGCTGCCAGCAGAAACTGACAGAGGGGTCTGTCAAAGGGAAGACACGGGTTAACCGAGATGGGAACCTTACCATGGAAGAATACACATATGGGATCGCCCGAAGGGAATCAAGCCATATGGACACTTAGCCCAGTACAGGGGCGACTGGAGACCTGAAAAGATTAACCCAATACGTCGACCTGGGTCAGACTGCTACTTCTAATTGAATGCGGGGGCCTGGGGATTTCGTCACAGGTTGTTCGCCATTCCAGGGAACTTACTGGAGGAGCAAAATGGCGCTCGCATCCCTGGGTGAGGGGGAATGGCGCAGCAATAAACCAACTGCCTGCTGACTGCATTTATCTACTACATTACACGGATCCATTCAGAATAACTAAATACAGAAACATACACATGACAAATCAAAATATTATCGCGAATGTGTGTGGAAACAACGTAGATGTACGTAAATGTCTGTGCCTGTGCATAGATACAATGTGCGATCAGTGCGTCAAGAACACTCATACACACATTGTTATAACAGACTCACGCGTGCTTACTGTACAACTCCTGTACACCACCGCAATCATCTTTACTTTGTCTTCATCCATCAAAATTTTACTAGCGAGACACTGGTTCCTAAAGTTGAGGGGAAAACGTAGGTAGTTTGTGGCGTTCATTGGGACATGTACAGCGATTTGTGAGCACAAGACTGTGACATACGTTCAGTCTGTACTTCACACAGCGCAACGTGTGAGGGCCGCGTGTTCAGAGACAAAACAGAATTGACAGCGCTCGTGTTAAAGGCGAAACAATGGAATGAATAATTCACTTAAAATGCAACGTGAGTCTCTGTTCCCTCTGCAATCTCTGATGTAATCAGCCTGGTTTCCTTTATATTAGCGCCGTTTTAGACAGATTATTTGAATGCATTCGCTTACTGGATCATTGGACTGAAACTTTAAACTTTCCCGGAGTTTAGTGGATTAAAATGATCTAATCGCAAGCAGAGAAGCAAAATCGTTGTTCACTGAAAAGCTGCGCAAAACATGCACAACATATGATCGTGGTTTTGCGCAGCTTGTCAGTGAACAACGGCTCTGTGTAGTAAAGGCTGCTCCATGTGAAGCCGACGTGATGGAGATTTGACCGCGAGTACAGACCGGCTTTATGACAAGATGCGCGTTAAATATCGCATTCGATTTTGTCTTTTTCTTTCTTAATTAATCGTTTTCATTATGTATGGAAACAAATTTCCACCACACAAGAACAATTGCATGTTTGCTAAATCATGATTATGACAATGTCGAAATTGAGATACATGAGATAAATTATGACATGAAGTTATAATTATGAGATAAAAATTATTTATCATAATTATGAGATAAAAAAATACATTAAATCACAATTATGTGATAACTATTTCAAATTATGACATGAAGTCAAAATTATGAGATAAATATCTGAAATTCTGATATTAATTCTTGATTTTGAAACTTGAAATGTTTTATTCATGAAAACACGATTTTTAGCTCATAATTTCAATTTATCTCATAGTTTAATGTCACTTGTTTGACACGTCATGACTTTCCATCATGCAACACTTCCTCTTCTTGTTTTTTAATTCATTAAATTGCATATATATGGAAGTCTTTTTCCATCACACATGAAAAAAAATCATGCTTTTCTAAATAATGTCAAAATTATGAGATACAAATGCAAAATTATGACCTGAAGTCATAAGTATGAAATAAAAATATGATATACTGACATAAAAACTCTTGATTCTGATAGTCAAAATGATTTGGTGACTTTGTATCTCATAACATAATTTCAATCTCATTATATCTCAAAAGCATTACTTAGTATCTCATATTTTGGTGTAACTTGTTTGACACTTTTCCTAATCTTATAAAGACTGATTAGAAGCCTAATATCAACTTGATAACATTCTTCACATTGTCCTCCATGAAGAATTTTATCTCTGATAGGTTAGGTTGCTGCCTGCAATATCCAGTCTTTCACTTTCTGGTTTGTGCTCATTTATCTAATATCTCTCTCTGTGTGTGTGTGTGTGCACGTGTGTGAATAAAAATCTGTTGCATCCAGGCTGCAACACTCAGAACATCTGTTTGACCAAAGTAAAACCTGTCCTACTCATCTCATTACTGATAGAAATTTTACATACACAGAGGCTAAAAGGATGATGGTGTAGCTGAGCACACCATCCAAACACCTTTTCATCCTGCAATTTGTCATGTGATTTCAGCCCAGCCCATTTTTTATGGCTGCAGTGGGTTAACTGATGACACGCACAAACCCCTCGGCAATTCATTACACTTTCAGCGGTGTAACTGCCCCTCTCAGATACTGAGTTTTGAGGGCTGGAAAGATGCAAACTTTAAGATCTATGTGAGACGACAGTTAGATAAATGGCTTGAAGAAGGCCAATGGTTATCTGTTCTGTTAATAGATTTCTAATCTCTTTGTCTCAAACAACTGCAGTTTTCTCTCCAACCATGCTGACCCACATCTCTCTTTTTTAAGAAACAAACACACACACATACACAACACACAACACACACACACACACACTGCTCTTTATCTGCTTTGTTATTCAGTGTGCTGCCATGCCAGCGACATAGACTAGTGGAAAGTAATTATGAATGTCTATGTATGTCATTTTTGCTGATTAACAAATAATGCAAGGCATTTTCAGTGCGTTTGTTGTGCATTCGCTTATTTAATGAATTCTTAATGTATTGTGGTATAGTAAAAATACAAAATATTACATAAAGAGTAAATTAGTGTTCACAATTTCTGGTTGTATTGCCACATAAATAAAAGCACATTTATTTATGTCAGGGCAAAACTGAAATATTGCATTTATTAACATTATGATTAGATATACAATCTTTACAATTGTTTAAATAGCAATTTCACTTACACATTACATGATCTTTTTACTATGGAAAAATACATTCTATTTACATACTGGGTGAGTCGTTATTTTCAATTAATTTAAGTACTTAAATGTATTTGACATATATTAAACATTATGATTAAATTTGGCGCTGGCATATGTGTGTTGCTCTATAATGTAATAAGCATATGCATAATGTGTTTATTTTATTATTATATATTTTTTAATACATTGACATTGCAGCTGAATGTTCAGTGGATGTATATCATAAACATGTGCGTGCCTGTTCGCTTTTTATTTCATGATATTAGTCTGGACCAAACTGCGGGCTGCAATAAACAAAAGATAAGTAGACAAACAACTGTAGCACAACTATAATCCATCAAATTCAAGTGGTAACATTACTACTCATTAAAACTCATATTAACACAATGAAAACTAATCTGTTTTCCTCTGTATTACAGTGGAGAGGCTTTCATAACCTTGTATGGTACGTGTAGTAATGGCAACAAAAACCCCAATTTGTCATACACATTTCGAAATCAGAAAATAAATAAATAAATAAAATAAATAAAATGTTGGAAATAAAGGGGCAGTCTTTAAAATAACCATTAATATGCTTTTCTGAATATCCTCTTTTTTTTGTTTTGCAAATTTGGAAAGTTATTTAGATTTGTTATTACCTGATCAACGGATCATCTAACATAGTTTTACAGAAAATTGTGAAAATATGAATGTTGTCATGACAACACTGTAATGGAATTGCACTAATGCATTCTCTCATTAGATTATTTTTTTATATATAGATAGTGGAATCAGTTTTATTATTGCATGTATTATTTTATTTGAATGTGTTCACCATGATATAATCTAATTCATGTATAAATAATTATGATTTCTGTTTATTTTTTTAGACTAAAATGAGCATGGGAATGTTTAATGGAAAGAGCAAAAAGGAGGACACAGTAAGTTGTTCCTTATGCCAACAGTGAGAGTTCAGAATCTCCTTTCTTTCTTTCTTTCTTTCTTCTTTCTTTCTTTCTGGCTTTCTTTCTTCTTGCTTTCTTTCTGTCTTTCTTTCAAATGAATCCATTAAAATGTAATTAATTAACTTTCACATTGAAGTAAATTTTAAGAGCAAAATAGTTTTTAGACTGTTTTCCATTGTATAAAGTTGCCATATGGCAACATTTCCTACTTTTATGTCAATTTTTTTTTTGTTTTTTTAGTTTTTTTTATGTTGTTTAATGTTTATTGTCAGAAAATCAAATGAGACACAATATTCCACTGTAAAGCAAAATTCATACCATGCAGGAATAAAATTGTTGGCATATAACTGGTTATGGCAAAAAGAAAGTTGCTGGTACATGTCATATGATAAATTACACATAGTTTCACATCCAGAATCAACAACAAAGTTTTAGTCAGTGGCCACAAATATGGTCTCGGACAACTGAATCTCTAATTGACACTGATGCGTGCTCAGTGATGCAGGTCTACAACAAGGGATTCAGGCCTGCTTGATCCAGCAGCATTACTTACCGACTTGTACACAACATTAGGCAACATCTAGACATTTACAATACATGTCGACTTCCATATTACACCTTTCATTCTCAAAGTTGATTGCTGTTATCAGTCAGTTTCACGCTTTAAAAACTAGCTCCATGTAGCCCATCTGCTATGATTGTTTGTGCTTGTGTATTCTGCTCTGTTCTCCCGTATTCAGACAGGCTGTCTGGGCAGGTATCTTTATGTTCACACATATTCACAGCATTCAATTGATTTTAAGCCTGTAGATGCTTTCAAGAGTGCTCAGACGATCTATTTGCTAGCACTCAACAGGCACTCAAATCTATAACCAAGCTTTAGCATAAAAAAAGAAAAGACCTAAAGCAGATTTTTTTTTTAGGTTAGTTTTTCGGTGCATCTGTGTGCTGTATACTGTAAGTACTATTTTATTTGATTTTTCTTTCTTATTAGGGCTGTCAAAGATAACACATGATATTGATTAAATATGTTTAAAGTATTTTTAACACTATTAACATTTCATTCGATTTTGAAATTAACATTTTCATTCTGTTCAGTGCGATTTCTAAAAATTGATTGAAACATTTGAAGCTGACTGGCATTGATCATATCTCAAGTGTACACACACACACACACACACACACACACACACACACACACACACACATGCGACATACTCACACACACACACATGTGCTCACACACACACACACACACACCCACCACCCACCCACACACACACCTCATATCTGCCCCTCTCAGATATTGAGTTTTGAGGGCTGGAGATGCAAACTTTAAGATCTATGTGAGACGACAGTTAGATAAATGGCTTGAAGAAGGCCAATGGTTATCTGTTCTGGTAATAGATTTCTAATCTCTTTGTCTCAAACAACTCTCATTTTCTTTCTCTCTTTTTTTTTTTAGAACAACAACAAACACACACACACACACCACACAAGTCCTTAGCGGAGCATGTGTTTCTCAGTAAATGAGAAAAAACATTTTTATGGATAATTTCAAATGTTCCAGATGGAATGTTTAACAAAAGTAAATCCGTGTGCAGTCTTTGCACAGTGAAATTAATTTATCTCAAAAGTGAAATACACCAGAGTTTAAATGCTGTATTGATAGAAAGGCTAATGTGGAAACACGGGCAGGAGGGACGAATGGACATGTATTACACATGTCAGATTACAATCTATAAAGTGTGGTAAATTGTTTGACCTATTAAATTATTATCATTATATTTTATTGCAATATTTGCATTTGGTTAATTCTTGCAGATTTTTGTTTCCATGTTTTTTTTTTTGTGTGTGTGTGTATATATATATATTTTTTTGTGTGTGTGTGACAAGTAAGGAGCATATCTACCTCTGTTCAGTGTCTTTATATAGATACATGTCATACACTCGCAGAAACCACTTTGTTCATTGCCATTTCTATGTATAGTTGAAGAATAATGATGCAATAGTCCACAAATAAATAACCCCTCTCTGTACAATAATGATGAGGTCAAACAAACATTTGAGACTTGTTTATTTGACAGTATATGAGAGATTATTTCCCCATTAGTTTATGATAAAAAAATGCTAATAAAAATGGTACCTGCAACATTTCCTATGATTATTGTTACTAAGGTAATGTAGGTTGTTGAGACTTAAATTGAGAGGAATAAACATTATATGTTAAGTTAGCATGTATCTTTGGAGCCAGCTTTGAATCCCTTTATTATGGCTAACTCCTCAACTCCTCCACCGCTTATGCTGTGCTTATATTGTCCATTTGTGTCTGCCAAATTAATAAAAATGAATGCAATGTAGCGAATCAGCTCATGGGAAATATGAATAATTAACCATAAATAATTATGATTAATTATTAATATTTTAGATCCACTGTAGATATTTAGCTGACCCTCAGGGTCAACTGTCTTGTCAATTCAAAAGAACGTTAATTTCCTGTTTAAGGGAAATAACTTTCTTACTGTACAATTCTATAAGTTTGTAACGTAACTCTGCATGATTATTGACTCCGGTTATGAGTAAACAATGAACACGTCAAGTGTGATACATGTAAGGTTTTATTAACTACATAAACATTTAAACTAGTCTAACACACATATAAAAAACACATTAAGCCGTCTAACAACCAATACACACACCACACACATACCGTGTATAGGAAAGGGTTAAAGTTTAGCACTAAAGTAAGAGACATAAGGAATGACATTTATGAAACCATTTTGCATATTCAGCAGATCTAAACTTGAGGGATACGTCAGATTCTTAGTTCAAAAACACCTTGTAAAAATGTGTAACTGATACTTAATGCATCAATTAAATCGACTAAGTTTTATACTTGCGTATGTCTGAAAAAGATTCCTGATGCAATCTTACGGCCCCAAGATCTTGCTGAAGTTGTTTGATGAAAAAGAACCAGTTTTGAGTCAGAGAATCTTGATGAATGGAAAAGGACTAGGCCGGAGCCTGTCACGAGCTTTGGTATCCTGGAGCGTTTCTTACATCTTCATTTTAGCATCTCCCTGACCCACCGACTGGGCGGGTCCATGGAGCGGGCCTTTAAGGCGAGAAGATATCAGCCTTCAGATGCTGTTCCAATGGCAAAATGGAATTTTCCGGCGGGAGGTGGCAATTGCGGAGGGTTACGGACCCTTGGTCGCTAAGCATGTAATTGCAAATGGACTTAATACGAAATTTACTAACGATTCTCAGGGCCCAATATTATATTGACTATGTACCACATTAGAATATACACGCTTGGTTTGATCATAAGAAGGCAAATTCATAGATAACAAACAAGGTAGGATTACTTATAGTGAAAGGATGACAGGAATGGGTTCCCTCACAAGCATACTAAAATAGTCTAAGAATATCAAAGACAAAAAACACAATGACAATAATATACTCAATGGCCTGAAGAAATATGTGTGTTCATTCAAATAACGGTTTTTCTATGAATTAACTAGAACACAGTCCATTTCTACTCTGCTTTTCCTTGGGACATACAGAGATTTTCCCTGCTTTACATACTTTTGGCCAATAAAACCAGTGATATCAGCGTTGGTTGCCATGCAACAAAGAAGCCTGTTCGACTTCCTGGGGTGTTACAAATTCCGGGGGGAAGGGTTCATGGGTCCACGTATGGCTTGTTAACTGAGGGGGGTAACAGAGTATTTGTTAAATATAAAAACAAAACATATATTGTGTGTTTGATTGGTCCAGACGCTACCGCAAGGGTAAATACAAGTCTTTCCTATGCTGAACTTAATTATAAATTAACAACCGATGATATGTGTTTGTGTTTATTTTGAGTGAAAAAACAATTAGTCCCTCTCAAATCTCCGCACTTATACAAAAAAACAAAACTCTAGTTAACTATGGGGCTGCTGGTAGAGTAGCAGTTCTGAGCTAATGAACTATAGACTGTAGGTTTAAACCAGGGTTGATACTAATTCATCTACCTAAAAAGTTCCTCTGCAAAATATATTTACGATTATTACAGCTCAGATAATTTGTGTTTTTATGGAATAATTCATGTTAGTGCTTTTGAAGAGCTTATGCTTTGGCCTTCAAACCCTCCTGACACTGATTGCTTCCATTGTAAAAGGCAAGTTTTCAGCAAAAAAGGTTCATTGTCTATTATCAATAGTGCATTTATGTACTTTATGAAGCACTACTCACACAGAAGTCATTTTCAAATGAAACAGCTTTTTGTTGGACAACTTAACCTCCTGTGAAATTTGTGTGGGGAATTTTTCCTGATAGCGTGGATTCCTATTGAAATGACTGGAGTTCCCCTGTGAAAGTTTAAAGAATGACAGCAAATGTGACCACACATTGGGGGCATAACAGCGTTTTTTTTTTAAATTATTGAACTTTAAGACAACAGTGCTGAAAAAAAACAACACACAAATATGTTTGAGAGCTAAAACCATGTAAGTGTTTCATGGCACTCAAAAATAAAAAAATAAAAAAATCATCATGAATCAGACACTACCGCAGCCAAACAAACTGCAAAAGTACCTATAAATGGTGACCTATTTGTGTGCTTACACAATATAATCAAGCGGTAAATCCCCTGGCCAAATGAAATGCATTTCTATCATGACAACTCTTGGAAGATTTTAGCATGGTAATGTACATGACAATGTTAATGTATGTGGTCTTGGCGGAATAGATCTGCTACACTGCTGCGCGGGCTTGAGTGAGGCAGAGCAAGTACCGAGACTGACTACTGCCAATACATCCACAACATGCTACTGTGAGCATGTAAGAAATATTGCTGCTGCAAATATAACATATATAAAATAACCCCATATAGCATACATGAATCACCTCTTAGCAGATCTATACAGGTGGAGCTGGGGAAGGTGGAGGAATTCTGAAGCATATCTTTGAATGCTGAGCAGCGAGCTCATTGGCTACCGATACAGGAGAGAACCAATCAGCTGTTCCATGTGATGATTCATAGGCAGATTGAGCTAGACCTATCGGACCGCGCCATCTAGAGTTTCATGCCAGAACTCTGTATTTTCTCAGATTGCCCAGCAAAAACAGGCCTGTGGAATTGATGCGAGCCCCTGCTGGAGTGTGTGAACTCTCTTCTGCCCACTCTGTGCTTAGTGAAGGAGAGCAGGAATGGGGAGGAGGGAGAAACCGAGAGCAGAGAGATGAGACCGAAATGGTGGGATGTTCATTTCTCCATAGTCTGTTCGATGAAGGGAGATGAACGGCACAAAACTGATACAGAGGGGGAGGGGATGAGCGTATATCTTAGTGCGCAACACCTTCTTCGGGCTTCTGCCACTGATTTGCAAGGCGTTCTCATTTGTATTTATTTGATTAAAATTATGCATAATTCATTTCCCAAACAGGAAAAAACACATGCCTCCGGCAAGCCATTCACACACTTCCTGCTCTCCACGCTGCTCTTTGAGTCTCTCAGGAATGGCGCTGGAGAATTTTTTTTATCCAGCGTGTGGTGAGTGTTTATGCGGGTTCATACCCTCGCCTCCTGGGGTTTATTTATTTATTTTTCCAAATAGCAGACTTCTTAGACCTTGTGCGGCACTTCTGTAGAATGCCTTTAAAATGCTGAGGAAGGCGTTCTCTTGGCTCTGTAGAGGTTAATGAAGGATCCAGGGTGTGGAGGTAATTTTGTTTTTACCACCTGACCATCTCCACAGCAACTCAAGGGAACTGTTTTGTAACTGAAGGAAATGAGAAAAGCGGAGCCATGGATGTGTTTTGTGAGCGGTGAAATGTTGACACCAAAAAATGTCCTCAACAGGAAGCAATTTCTCATTGCCTCTCTATCGGTGCACTGGACATCAACATGTGGGATTTTAAGAAGTTCTCTCAATGAAACACATTTGGCCTCACTGTGGAATAAAAATGAAATTCTGCAGTTGTGTGTTTACCTTAATGTTGCTCCTATGTAAGCTGCTCTTTTTTATGTATTTCTGTGAAACAGTCCCCATTTTACATAAATTAAGATGATTAATTCATATTTCTTCTCGTTTTAACCATGATTATCATATGTTTTCTTATATATATATATATATAAATAACAGGGTGAAAAAGGAGTCAACCCCTTTACCAACCCCCCAAACAAAAAATAAATAATCACATTTTGTTGCTTTGCACCCTGAAATTAAGATTTTTTTGGATCACAATTTTGGACACAAATGTGGCTTGTATAAGAGGATTGCAAGAAAAAAGCCACTCCTCAAGAAAAGCCACATGCAGCCACGACTGAGCTTTGCCGAAACACACATCTGAGGCAGATGAGACTAAATTGAAGTATTAGCCTCAACACAAGAGATATGCCTGGGGAAATCCAATACAGCTCACCATCCAAAACACAGCATTCCTACAGTAAAGCATGGAGGTGGTAAAATCCTGTTTTGGGGTGTTTCTCTGCAGCAGGGACTGCAGCACTTGTCAGAATGGAAAGAAAAATGGATGGGGCAAAATACCATAAAATTCTTGAGGAAAATCTGCTGCCCTCTGCCAGAAAGTTGTCAATGGGAAGAAGGTTTACCTTCCAACATGACAATGACACAAAGCACACAACAAAAGTGAGCACACAGTGGATGAAGGAGAAAAAGGTGAATGTCCTTGCATGGCCTAGTCAGAGCCCAGATTTAAACCCCACTGAAAATCTGTGGAATGACTTGAAGACTGCACTCCAAAACCAGTCACATCAACTTTAACTGAACTTGAAGAAGAGTGGGCAAATATTGCAAATTCTAGATGTGCAAAGTCAGTAGAGACATATCCCAATCAGACTAAAGGCTGTAATTAAAGCAAGAGGTGGTTCAACAAAATACTGACACAGGGGGGTAATCCTTTTTCCAACTGAGTGATTCTGTTTCTCTCTCTCTCTATCTCTCTCTCTGACATGTTGGTGTTATATCTTTCACTTATAAGTTGCAGTGAGTAAATACAACTGGATAAACAAAAACTGTGTCCGTCTTCATCTCAGGCTGCAAAGCAACAAAATGTGATTATTATAAAGGGGGGTGATTATTTTCTATACCTACTGTGTGTTTGTGTGTGTGTGTGTCTGTATATATATATATATATATATATATATATTATGTATATATATATATATGTATTTATATATATATTGGAAAATATTACAAACCCAATTCCAAAAAAGTTGGGACACTGTACAAAATGTGAGTAAAAAAGGAATGGAATAATATACAAATCTCATAAACTTATATTTTAATCACAATAGAATATAGATAACATATCAAATGTTGAAAGTGAGACATTTTGAAATGTCATGCCAAATATTGGCTCATTTTGGATTTCGTGAGAGCTACACATTCCAAAAAAGCTGGGACAGGTAGCAATAAGAGGCCGGAAAAGTTAAATGTACATATAAGGAACAGCTGGAGGACCAATTTACAACTTATTAGGTCAATTGGCAACATGATTGGTATAAAAAGAGCCTCTCAGAGTAGCAGCGTCTCTCAGAAGTCAAGATGGACAGAAGATCACCAATTCCCCCAATGCTGCAGCGAAAAATAGTGGAGCAATATCAGAAGGAGTTTCTCAGAGAAAAATTGCAAAAAGTTTGAAGTTATCATCATCATCTACAGTGCATAATATCATCCAAAGATTCAGAGAATCTGGAACAATCTCTGTGCGTAAGGGTCAAGGCCGGAAAACCATACTGGATGCCCGTGATCTTCGGGCCCTTAGACGGCACTGCATCACATACAGGAATGCTACTCTAATGGAAATCACAACATGGGCTCAGAAATACTTCCAGAAAACATTGTCAGTGAACACAATACACCGTGCCATTCGCCGTTGCCGGCTCTTAAAAACTCTATAGGTCAAAAAAGAAGCCATATCTAAACATGATCCAGAGGCGCAGGTGTTTTCTCTGGGCCAAGGGTCATTTAAAATGGACTGTGGAAAACTTTTCTGTGGTCAGACGAATCAAAATTTTGAAGTTCTTTTTGGAAAACTGGGAAGCCATTTCATCTGGACTAAAGAGGACAAGGACAACCCAAGTTGTTATCAGCGCTCAGTTCAGAAGCCTGCATCTCTGATGGTATGGGGTTGCATGAGTGAGTGTGGCATCGGCAGCTTACACATCTGGAAAGGCACAATCAATGCTGAAAGGTATATCCAAGTACAAGAACAACATATGCTCCCATCCAGACGTGTCTCTTTCAGGGAAGACCTTGCATTTCCAACATGACAATGCCAGACCACATACTGGATCAATTACAACATCATGGCTGCGTAAAAGAAGGATCCGGGTACTGAAATGGCAAGCCTGCAGTCCAGATCTTTCACCCAAAGAAAACATTTGGCGCATCATAAAGAAGAAGATGCGACAAAGAAGACCTAAGACAGTTGAGAAACTAGAAGCCTGTATTAGACAAGAATGGTACAACATTCCTATTCCTAAACTTGAGAAACTTGTTTCCTCAGTCCCCAGACGTTTGCAGACTTTTATAAAAAGAAGAGGGGATGCCACAAAGTGGTAAACATGGCCCTGTCCCAACTTTTTTGAGATGTGTTGATGCCATGAAATTTAAAATCAACTATTTTTCCCTTAAAATGATACATTTACTCAGTTTAAACATTTGATATGTCATATATGGTGTATTCTGAATAAAATATTGAAATTCCACATCATTGCATTCTGTTTTTATTCCCAATTGTACAGTGTCCCAACTTTTGTGGAATCGGGTTTGTATGTTTTTTCATAATAATCCTGGTGGTAGGGATATTTTGCTGTGTCTTCTGAGTTACTGAACATATATGGGTATTCATTTGACTGCACTTTCAACATTGTGTATTTGGAAAACATGGAATAGTAATATCTGTCTCTGTCTGTCATTTGTCTTCCACATATATAGACTGTATAATATCCTGTCAAAATATTGTGAAGAAACTATAACTGCCATTACATATTATTTTTAGCTGCTATGAAAGGATGTGGATCATTACTTATAGTTAAAGCAACCAATATTATGAAAATGTATTCTTCCAAGAAATCTCAGAAGCCTTTGTTGACTTGAAAAGGTACAAATGCTTAAACATCCTGAATAAAGTCAGTGTAGAACTTATGCATTGTAATAGAAGTATGACACTTTTTTTTGAGTCGACAACTATGTACACAGGGGAAAGTGGTATGTTTGTGCACAGAAGATCATTTTATGCACATAATATTCCTGTATAATCCCAAAGACGCACAGAATGTTTATCTGGCAATCATTTAACAAGACTCATCCCACTACAGTGAACATCTCACATGTATATATACAAAGAGTTATCAACATTTGTTAAACGTTACTGTTCCAGTTGCTACATAGCTCCAGATCAAAGGCTTAAAGCTGTTGGTTTTGCTTGCGCTGCAGCTGTTCCTCTGCTAGATGGCAGCAAGGAGCAAGTTTAGCCTGAAAACATGCATCCCAACTTCATTTAAACGCAGGTTAGTGATCTGTAGAGAAGAAAAAGTCAACTTTTTTTCTCTCACTCTCTCTCTCGAGCTAGAAGCTTGGCTCATGTAACATCAGATTTAAAACTGAAATGGCTGATCTGACGATGCATACAAGAGAGGCCAGAAATGTTTTTAGTCTACGATACTTTTAACATTCTTTTCAACATTCAAGACCATCTAGAGCTAGTCGGGGCTTGGCGACATTGTGTTGCATAGGCGTATAAAAGCATGTACGGCGGCGGGTAGCGTGGCTTCTCAACCACTGCTAAAGCTGAGCACATCAAAGCAAAGCTGGGGAATCAGAGGAATCCCTGCATCATTTCAGATAAGGGCTAAGTTCCATTTAGTGGCTTAGCCACATAGGGTGAACGACCTCTCTTTTTCTCATCTCTTAGCTGTTAGACTAGCCATCTTATCTATCGCCCAGCTAGACGCATTGGTTTCTTCAGGGTGCTGTTTACCTGCCTTTCTCATGGCTATTTTTGTGTTTGCTGCAGCTACCTTTGTACTTCCAGTTTGCCATTTTCTAAATGGCTGTATAAAGGTCCTAAATTGGCCAATTGCACACTCACAGATCAAAGCTCTCAAAGAGTTTTCATGTCTAATGTTGCGTGGAGTGTTGCTGCTGGCGGGAGGGGCGAATGCTAATTGATGTCCTTAATCGGGTTATTGAAAGTCAGCTTGTTCTAGAAAAGTACATTTGACAAGCCTCTCTTGATTATGCAGTGATCATAAAGTCAATGTATTGAAAGAACATGCAAAGTGTTATGACTAAGCTTCAGCGCCGAAAGCTTTTAAGGTGTCCGAATGTGTCTACGCTTTTGTTTCGAGTAGCAGTTGACCTCTTAACGTTGACCTTTCTGCCTAAACTGTCAGTTCCTCTCAGGTTCTCATTAGTCTATTGTTTGAATCCAACAGCTAGACATCATACACCTTCACTGGGCTAGCAATCATGCGTCCTCCATCTGCAACACAAAAACTACACTTCATTTTCAACTCCGCCTCATCTTTAAGACACGAAGGGCATGGCTGAAAAATGAGACACACAAAGGCTCATTTGTCTGTTACCTTGGACTGTTTGTGCAATATGTCATCCCCTCCTTTCTTTTATACTGAACGACGTTAGTGTGAAGGCACTCATAATGTTTCTCATGACAGATCAAATGGAAAGTGACAGTAGGAAGTTATGTATAGCCACAGGGACACCATTACACATTATAAAATATGATCTGGGCTTCTCTCTGTGTCTACCAAGTGTACAAATGGCTTTTAATACGCACTTCTAAGCATCATTAAGGTTTTGTGTGGCTCACCGTCTGTTTGCAATGAGTGGCATACACATTATGATGCTACTTTTGCATAGAAACGGGCATCAGTTTTATTATGTGTGCAGTTATGCGTCTTATTCAGTGTATTTGTGTGGTGGGGGGGGTATTTTTGAGCCACATGTTCTATGTGGAATTTCTAATGGATTTTTACAGCTTCCAATATTTGAGCAAAAATAAGGTACTTAAAAATAACTCTACTATGCATCTACTATATTGCTATATATATACTGTATAAGTGAAAATGAAAATACAAAAATAAAAACTAAAAACAATAGGCATAGATTAGATTGCTAGATCAGTCTAAAATCATTATCAAAAGCTTTCAGTATTCAGTATGTTTGTAATTAAGTGAAGACAAGTGACAAGCAAAGAGAGATCTTACAGATTTGAAACAGAAATCATATATAAATTTGTTATAATGAAAGAATGAAGTATGGAATTCTTCTGCAAATAGGTAACTCATTTGTTTACAGATATTTATATAGTAAGATATTTAGATACATTTTCCCATTTGTTTACTGTATTAAGAAGTGTTGTGTTAGTCAGAATTTGTCATTAATTATCAAGAATATTTTAAAATATCAGGGAATGAGCATGGGTGTATGGAAGCGTAATTTCTTAAATAATAATAAAAGTGATGGTTATAAAGCCAACTGCAGTCTTTTATTAGTTTGGTTTATATACTTTGGTTTATACAACCTCCACCAAAATTGCTGCCAATGTTTTTATGCAGTAATGGCAATTTTCAGAATGAATGCCTCATGAAATTACAATTTTGGCCACTTTAAAACAGTTTTGGTGAAGGAGAAACATGAGAATTACTCAGCTGAATTTGGAAGCTTTTCGAGGCAGTGACTGGACCGTTTGTAATGACTACAATATTTAGATTTAAAAAAAGAAGAGAGAAAGGTGAATTAAATAAATAATCATAAAATAAATAACATTACCGCTTTATTTCATGCAGAGCTCCAGGCAATACCTTCTCTCAAACATGATTTTGCGTTGTTTGATTTTTTTGTGTCCGGTGGGAAATCCCAGGGGTAATGTGTGCAAAGTGACTGCCTTGGCCGATGCGTTTTGTCATTACTTTGTTTTTTTTTTTGAATCAGTGTAGTGCCCAGGCTTGCTGGGTTTTTATCAATGTTTATTTTATTGTGTGCTGTGGTGTGTGTGATGTGTTTTTATTGTAGTGGAACCATAGTCACCTTCAAACAATAACAGTGCTACTTTATGTAACCATCTATATGATCTCTAAGCATGTTCTTTGAGTTCATATGCTGTTTCTGCAATTGCCATCTGACTTAATGTCTGTTTGAATCCAGAATGTGAATAGATGCTTCCAGTAAATGTTTAACGAGGCTTTTAGTAAGTAATATGTTGGTGGAGGTGGCTTTGATCTTCCCTGAATGATTTAACTCAGGGATGGGCAACTTTGATAGTAACGAGGGCCAGCATTTTTTTCGGTTACACTTTATTTCGATAGTCCACTTTAGACATTCTACTAACTATAAGTAACTTTGTAAATACATGTCAACTACATGTCAACTAATTCTCATTAATTTGCAACTACATGTCTATTAACTCTCAGAGTAGACTGTTAGGGTATGTTTAGGGTTAGTAGAATAAGTTGACAAAAGAAAGTGTTAGAAGATATTAAGCAGGCAGACTACTAATACTCTAATAACTGCTAGTTGACACGTAGTTGCAAAGTTACTTGCTGTTAATAGAATGTCTAAAAGTGGACTATCGAATAAAGTGTACCTTTTTTTTCTCCCCTTATACAAGGGGCCAAGTGTCTGATATTTTTTTGAAATGTCAGTGTACACACCTTTTACACCATCTTACTCAATTTCTTTTTTATTGAAGGAAATTAAAGTATAACTAATGTTATTTGTTTTTAAAGATTTTATTAAGTACAAAACTTGTGCAGTTATGCTAATTCAAAAGGAAAACTTTGTTGTCAGTGGACAGAAATATTAACCTGACAAGCCAATGTAAACATTTCAATTGCATTGTCTGTAAATTTGCAACAAACAAATACACAGAGGTCCTTTTTTTATTAGTATAGCGACAGAACATTCTCAAAACAACATAAAGGACAGTTAAAAAGGTCTTAATTAAAAATTTTTTTTATATAATATATATATATATAGTTATCCATAATGGGACCATAAAATAACCTTGTATTGTAGATTTTTTCTAAAATCAAATTGAAAACGTAAGACCTTTTTTAAGATCTGCACTTCACATTTCAGCCTTTAACCATTTTTAAGAAAAGGGAAGAGTCAAAACGATCAATTATTATATTAATTTAAACAATTATCATATATAAACAAATATGATATTGTTAATAAAGAATAACAATTTGGTCCCTTTGTAAATTCTCTTTGCCACCTTGAAGAATTCTCAGTTACTTAAAGTATAGATAGACGGCCGGGAAGTAAGAAAACACACAGTCAAATGTATCCTCAATACTTCAATTTATTCATAGAAACAAAGATATTATATAGGCATATGTCGAGGGGAGTTTCACCTCTTAAACAATGAGGATATGAATAACATACACGTAGAATCTTTGGCCAAGAACATGTGTTTATATAAAATGGCCACATGTACAGAAAAACATGGACATATTAGGAATAGACTTTTGCGAAGAATGCTGAACTGTCTTCAGAGTTTCATCACGAACCTCATTCCTAGCTATCATGTCCTTATTTGGGACATTTGAACCAAAGAAGCTAATGTATACATTTAAGCATGCATACCTCGCATATGAGTAAGAGATATTTAAAACATAAAACAAGAGAGAGAGAACAGATAGAGGAGGGGGGAATCAGAGAGAATGCGTTGTTATATAGAAGATGAGAGAGAGAGAAAAAAAGGAGGGGGGAGGCATCTCTGGAAATTCTCTTAACAAGACAGAGAGTGTTTCTACATATTACTGTCTTAATTGTTTAGATTTGTATAATGCATTAGCTTTTTGTCGATCCACTGGTTCACTTTTAAAAATATGTAGCAAAAATAGCAGATGGGCTTTTTGAAAAACCAAATTCGTTCTCTGCCAGCTGTCAGGGATCTGGAAGGAGGACCCAATTGCAGTGAGAGTAACAAGGGTTTATTGACAAAACAGATCCATACAAAAGGGTAGTGAGGTGCACAAGTGATACCACAACAGGAACAAACAGATAGCTAGGGAAGGCCACTGGAACAGCCATCAGACATCAACTGGCAGAATACTATAGCAGCAGAGGCGGCAAAACCAGGCCGGGAGAGAGACCAGAGCAAGGCACCAGAGAGCAGAGCTCAGATACTTATGGACCATAAACTCTCAAGCAACCCAGACACCAGGCAAGGGAACCAGTGGACAGGAACAGGTCAGGACAGGAACGCTAACACCACAACAAGACAAAACATAGCTCCACAGGAACACAAATTACTCCAAGACAGGCAAGAGAATAAACAAAAAGGACTAATAAAAAACCCTAAATATTATTATTAAATTAACCAACACAAATAACCCAAAAATTAAAAACAAAAGATCAGGACTAAGAGAACTAAATAAATACTAAATTAAAAGCAAAGAGACAAAAACAGACCAAATCCAAAAAACAAGGAGCAAGACAAGAACTACAAGAGACAAGACTAGATCACAAGATCAAACAGACAGGGAGACAGGAACACATAATCAGCCACATCCACAGACAGAAATAAACACAGTGAGGGAAAGAATGACCACGAACCAGCAAAGACAATAGGGCAAGGGGCACTATAAATAGGGAGGAAACCACACAAGGAACAGGTGAGAGCAATTACACCAACAAGGACTCAATGAGGGCCAACAAGAGGGTGCGGCAACGAGGAAACCAGGAGGAGCCAAAGCACATGGCTGAGAAAAACAAACTAGGCCATGTGCTGACAAGACAACAGACACAAGAAACAAAACACAAGACAACAGAGTGTCAGGGCAAACCCCTGACACAGCAGGTTTCACTATCGGAACTGCGCATATAGTGATTTCCCTGGTAACCGCAGTACACAAAGTGACGTGCAGCGATCAAGTTTCATTCAGTGAAATAGTAGCCTTTGAAGTTTAATCGTCCTATTAATCATATAGCCAAAATGCTTGTCTTTCGTCCCAGTTATTAACATCATAAACTGAAAGCAATTTTACGTGACTTGCTTTTCAAATGTTTTAAAATTGATTATCCGAGTCTAATATGATCCAGCGGGCTGTACACGGTCCGCGGGCCACCAGTTGCCCATCCCTGATTTAACTGAACAAAAGTCTTTGTGCAGCAGTCAATGCTTTTAAAGATGTGGTTTAGCACTGCTATTCAGAGAAAACTGTACATGGTTGAAAGTCATGTTGGTTGACGTTTCATCAGGAACATTAAACGTTATATTATTATTATTATTATTATTTATAGTTATGATTATGATATTATCCAAAGCCAAAGGTGCTTTTTTTTTATGACAAAATGCATGGGGATGATGGATCTGAAGTTCAGTTGGAATTTTGCTTATTTAAAATAAAAATTATTATAATAATAAATGCATATATTGGGTCAGGAATTGAAGTTGTGTCCGCTTGCACTTAAAATATATATATATTTAAAATAACAATAATAATAAATTAGCATGTATTCACAGTAACATCTCCTGGAACAAAACACTGAACAAAAAGCAAGAGACATAAAAATAAAATGCTCAATTCCCTCAAGCTCTCGTATATGCTGCATGAGAATCCACCTGACCTTTGACCCAGTGAAATGTTGTGTATTGTATACAACGGAAGACATTGTTTGTGAGATGTGAAAGTTTTGGACAGCACAGAGTTTCTCCAGTATCTTTCTAGAGCCTTTTTAATGTGTCAGTGTTATGATAGACTGCCTGCAGGATCATATATTCTCAAGAATGACGAAGGCCGCTTGTAATACCCATAGCTTTTGTTAAATCTGTTTTAATTAATACAGGCTTAGGAGAGATGATTCTTTCTGCCAGTTATTAAGAAAGTCTTTCAGGCTTTTAATGCCTAATTACCCCGTGGTATACGGGTTTTAACTTGACCATGAAGGCCAATGCTGTGGAATTAGGTAACACCTGAATGCAGTGTTTAACACTAACCATTTATAATAATGTGTAGGTAAATACCATTATACTGTATATCACTCATTATAAGTGCTGAGGAAGACTATATACAGTGGAGTCCAAAGGGTCTGTTTAGCAATTGCCATTGGTAATTTCTTTTTTTAAATGACCTTTTGTTTAATCATTTAATTAACTTATTTATATTGATTTAATTATTTGGTCATTCAACAGCTGAGTATCCAAAACAGCATGGAACAATCTGTCATGTCATTTCTAACAGCGATAAACCTCTTATTTTCTGTTTAGCACAACTGAAAGGATCAATCGACGGCTATGGAGAAGCTTTGGGTAATACTCCACAAAAACCCTCGCCCTTCTCGCGTGCTCCAAGTAAACACCTGCTTAGATGTTCATTTGTCTTCAGAGAATCATAGGACACACTAAAATATGATTTCATTATCCACAACTGTATAACATACTTTAATTATTTCCCCCTTTGAATATTTGATACATGTGATTATTTACAGTTAATTTGATTTCAACACAATTGTTAACTTGGTCAACACTTACCATCCCCTGAGTTTAACATGTTTACCTTTTTATTGAAATGAGACGTTGATTAAAGCCTTTCTGTATTTGCTGCAGTTTATCTTTGCCTCTTGCCACAGCCCTCCCTCCCTTCCTTCCACCTCCCTCTCCTCTCTCCCTTTCTCTCTCTCTCTCTCTCTCTATCTCCATTTCTCCATCTCTCCTCTTTTATTGTGAGCCTGACTTCCTTGCTGAGACACTTTGATATTATTTAGCATGAATCACAGCCACATCTCCTCTTTCCTCTCTCTTTCCTCTCTCTTCACCTCTACATTGTCAATCTTTTATCTCCGTGCCGACAGTGGAGTAATCAATGATATGAATATTTTGTAACCACTGGAAAGGAATTGTACCGCTAACTGTACTGTATCAAAGAGGGCTTTTTGGTGTGTGTTCTGTTTATTTATGTTTTAGTGGAATCAGAGAATCTGTTTGATAAGCCCTCAGGTAAAAGGAAAAGAGTTATCATAGCAAGCTGTAATATACCTGGAGAGCAGAAGAACTGATAACATGTTAATTTCTGCAATTAATATTGGATATTAATATTATTGAATAACACATTAAAAATAATCAATGCACCTTTTGTATTTTTTTCACTTCCTCAGGCAATGTTTTTCATTGCCTCCTGTTGCATTTTTATATATTGAGACATATGGGACATTTATTATAATAGTTTTATGAGATGACTCTTGTTATTATTAAGTTTATTTTAAGTAAAAATGTGAAATTTAGATATGTTGAGGATTTATATTATTAATGGTTTTAATTACAAATTTTATATAGTAACATATCTGCCATATTATATCATATATTATATAATATAGATATATATAGACCACATATATTTCTGAACGGCACGAACGGGACGGAGACGGGCGGATCCATAGCAAAGCTTTATAATAGAATGGTCGTACACAGGGAGGGTTTTCGAGCATCAGCAAACATATATGTATATAAGACAAGACAAAGAGTATTCCTAGGGCAAGCGTGGGTCTTCGATCGGCAAACGTAATCCAGAGGGTTTGACAAGAGGGGTAATCCAATAACATGAGCAATAGTCCAGACGAGGTACAGAGTCCAAGCGGCGAGACAATGGTTAATCCAAGATACCCAGGCAGGAATAAGGAAACAGGAAACAGGGCAACACGAAATTACTAGACTAAACTAGAACTAGAAACTAGGCTCCGTAAAGCAGCTATCACTAGGTGAGTGATAAACGCAGAACAATACTAGAGACTAAACAAAAACACAGAATGGCTCAGTAAAGCAGCTAACACTAGGAGAGTGATAAATGCAGAACAATACTCGGCCCCATTTTCTTGAGCGGGAGTGGCAGTGTTGCCAGATTGGAAATCTCCAAGTATCGTACCAGAAGCTCAAAATGATCGTATTTGAAAGAAAATTATCATATACGAGTCAAACGTACAGAAGACAGGTATTTATCTAAACCAACAACTTTTTGACATGACCTGCAAATTACCACAATAGATAACTATGCATACCATGTCTACATTGAACGCGAGCAGTGCGACAAAATACGATAGAAACCATTATAATCAGTGACTGTTTGCACTGGATGCGACACGACACGACACATCCCCGACAGTAAACTGATGCCTCGTTCTATTTATAAGTATTAAAATGCATTTTTTTTTTGATACAGCGGTGCTTTGTCGCGTCCAGTGTAGACAGACTTTTACTGTTAACTCTACATCTGAGCCGCTGTCATCGAAGCCTGTGTGTTGCCAGATGTTGAGGGGGTTCTTGCCGTCATGGACCGCAACATAGTGCTCGTTGGCTTTTAAAGGGGTCATATGATGCTTTTTTTTGTGTATTTGGTGTAACAGAATATGTTAACATGCTTTAATATTCAAAAAACTATCAGTATTATTTTGCAAATACTGTACATTATTGTAGGTCCTCTATGCCCCGCCTCTCTCAAACACGTAGTTTTCAACAAAGACCCCTCCTTTGACAAGTGCAGTCTGCTCTGATTGGCCAGCTGACCCAGTGCATTGTGATTGGCCGAACACCACAAGCACGTGTCGGAAATGTAATGCCCCTTACCATAATCGCAAGCTTCAGCTTTCAAAGTAAATATTAAGACAGCTAATGTCGTTAGTTTTACCATCAGTTCAAGTCTGAAAGGGCAACATAGTCGCGTGACAGACACAGTAATGATTCAGTACACAAGCCGCAGTTAAGACAGATGACGTGCTATGATTTCTGACAGGCAGGTCACTCTCCTGTGATGTGACCCTGTTCCCCTCACACACACACACACACGACGCATTACTCTGCGCTGCGCAAAACTCCGCATTTGAACAGTCAATAGCAAATACTTAAACTATAACAAACAAATAATTGTCACAGTCGCTGATTCAGAAGCGGCCAGATGAGATTTTTTTTTTAGAAATAGCCTTTGGGCACAGCCAGCCTTGTACTCTTCTAGTTAAAAAAACTGTCGTCCATAAAATGAGTTGCACAAATTCGAACATCTGGGTTATGCTTTTCTGTTGTAAATAAATCTTAACCAAATGATTCCTAATTGCATCTACTTCCGGAAGGCCAAATTAAAGTGCTTTTTGATTTCGCACTGAAACACACAGCGTCTCTCTGACATGCTGTTTCAACACTAACTGTGGTTACTGAAACAACGCCTTCTTTCTTTGTGTGCACATTTGGGGGCATTAGGTTTAATATTTCCAGATAGTGACGTAGATATGTGGGGGCATTTTAGAATGAGCCGTTTTAGGTAGGCGGGGCTGACTCTACCTTTATAAAGAATATCTCTTTGGATTTGATTTTTTAGTCTTTGCAACTTTACAGATCTCTTTATGCACCAAGAGCATGTAACACTCCAAAGAAAAAGGAAAACTTGTTCTGCTGGTTCTGTATATTATGGTAGTTAAATCGCATACCATTCATTTCTGAACTTTCTACCGTCCGTTACTCGGAATGAAATTACTGGTTGATATGTCCCGAACTCAATAAAGTTTTCACACGCTTTTGGTCCGTGAATTAGATCTCGCTCGGGACGCGCGCTGTCTGTGGAGGTTTGGACAAGACCGGTTCCAGAATTAAATCAACATAATTTATGTTCCGTCCATTGCCAATCACTATTTCGAGAGTGAATCCCGCATAAATATGCGTATGTCATTCCCGAAACTTTGCAGGGTGTTGCCTATGTGTCCGAAAAACGAAAGTTTCATACAAAATCTGAATGGATTATACCATAGAAAGTGTATAATCTTTATCACTCCCTTTATCACTAAAAAGCTTCACTCATCTTCGTTCATCACGAACTTACAAAGTTCCGTTATAATCAATGAAGCCTTCTAAACTACACAATGAATCTCTTATTTACATCACGTCTGCACTTAGTAATGAGATGATTCACAAGCGTGCAAAACTTTTTTTTTTATTTAATTAAATTTATTTAATTTAATTTAATTTCATTTCCTTAAATTTAGCAGACATTTTATATATATTATATATATATATATATATTATCTATTTATATATATATATATATAATATATATGTATTTCAGTAATGTTTATTTTATTTGACGTAATGACAAATTTAATAATAATAATAAAAAAAATAATTTGGATTTAGACGATAATAACCCTAAAAATATTGATCTGGATTTGATAAACTTTATTAAACAAAATGTTATATTGGGTTCGATTTTGAATCTGAATTTGAGTCTCCTAGCATACTAAATTGTCTAAATTGCATGCAAAAAGAACACATCTTACAGTTTTGTAATGGACTGCACAGTGTTTTTTTTTTCTTAGCATTCCCATTCATCTCAATTAGGCAACATGCACCACTGAATCGTTCACAGCAAGACCTTGAATGTCCATGAAGAAATTAAAGTGTCAATTTTGATTTCATACTGATTTTAAAAACACTGAAACACTTTACTTTTTTTGAAAATAGCTAATCTGTGATATTTGGATTAACACGGTCTCAGTGTGAATGATAAGCGTGTAGTGCCTCCACAGGCTCTCTGTGTTCTCAATAATAATCATCTATGAGTGCAAAGAAGAAGTTGCGTCATTCTCCACATGACATTCTAATGAAATTTAGGATCATCAGTTGCGCATGATAATGGATAATTGAGTTCACATTTAGCCTGCTATTTATAATAAGCAAAGCCTCGGCAGGACATGAGGAGAGAGGATGAAATAGAGAATACAGGGGCCTTTCTGGGATAAACATTGTGAAACTAAAGAGATGCGTCCACTAAGGGGTCACATGTGATCACTTACGACCCTCATGGACGGGTGAGTGATGTGACATGCATGACAGCTCCAGGAACAGGAAGTGCTCCCTCATGACTCTATCAGTGGGACGTGTGGCGCATTTTTTGATGATATGTCATGATGTCATGTGTTGCATATCAGAATCAAGGTCAATTACCTGTTCAGATCACAAAATGAAAGGCAGAAGAATCATGCCCATTCACACAGATTTTTTTTTAAATATTCTTTTAGACAGCTAGACAGTTATTTGTATCTTTGAAAATTAAGCCACTCAATTATCTTATTATTATAAAACTGGCAGAAATAATTGATTATTTTATTTTATTTTTATTGTATTATATTGTATTAGGTTTTGAAGGTATCGGCATGCCAAAAAAGAATGGTAACGCCATTTTATGAAGGACATTATGTTCTTGGATATTTTATAATGGCAAAAATCACATATTCACATAACTGTATTTAAAATTCTGACTTTTTGGAGGGTTATGTCTCGCTTGGTGTGGAATGCCTCCGGTTCATTTTCTAAAAACAAAGGTGCCTGATGCCCCTGATAACAGCTTTTCAGGTCAATTGAGCTTCAGTGTTGAAAACAAGGAAGGAAAAAAGAATAGAAAAAGAACAAAAATCTAGCTTTCAAGTGAAGAAAAATCCTAATGAGCATGTCAATGTAATTGAACACTGAGGAAATTATTCCCCTAAGACAGTGAGAGATGCTTTTGAGGTGAAAGTGATTATAGAGCAACTAACTACCATAAATATTCTCTTTCTTTGTTCACCAAGGCATTGAAAAAAGTCTTCAGAATTGGGGAAGTTTCCTGAATGAAACGCATTGATGCGATGCGGATATAACCTGATGAACCGTTCTATTGATTTATTAGCTTGCAATGTACTGCTGGTACAACAAGTCAATAACTTCAAATCTAAAACACTTGAGTAAGTGAAATTACTGAAGCAGGATTGCTATTCCGGGGCCAATAAGACTGAATATTGTTTGTTTCACTAAAACGACACAACTGGGTGCTCTAATCAAACCTGACATGAATGCATTGCAGTAAGAATGCATGAAAAGCAAGCCAAGATTAAAAAAAAAAGTCTAGCATTATAAAACTGATAGCAATTTCCAGTGACAGAACAACCGTAAGTCATTTATATTAAATGAGAGTTGCCAATATGAGATGACAAGATGACATGAACAATTTGTGACAGTGGACCAGGGCCGTTTCTAGGCATAGGCGAGATAGGGCCAACAGCTGAAGGGGCGCAATGAGCCCCGTACGCCCCCACTGGATCCCCAACATTATTGGGCTAGAGTGCTGTCAATCTGACGATGCCTGTATGCCACTAGATCAGTTTTGTCCAAAAGGTGTGCGTTTTTTGCCCCAATGCATTGTTAAAGGATCAGCGTCGTATGATGGAAAATGATGCAGGCTGCAGACTGGCTCCTGAGATCTTAGTTTAGAGGGATTGGAGTGTGTGTGTGTGTGTGGTGTGTAGCCATGGATCTCGCTACGTCTCTAGTTTTATGACCTCAAATTCATCTGTCTGCATAGGTTTAGTCCTTTGTGTGTGTATATATATTTATGTGTGTGTGAGGGTGTGACAGTGCCATTCACTAAACCGCTGAATGGCAAGAGCACTTTTTAGCCTCCACCTCACGGCTCACGTTCTGTTTACCCAAGACTATCGGCTTACATCTCTACAAAGCCCTAACGAAACCCCACGCGTGGGTCCATATCAGCTAATCTGGATCTATTTACACAAATGTTGCCTATACAGTAAGCGGTTAGCATGTCTCGGAATCAATTAATCAAATGGGCACGTGTGATAAAATATGTTTACCACTTTTCATTTTATTAACGCCATTAACGTGTTTATTCAATGTGACACTACTTCATTATTTCTCTCTCCAAAACCCTGCCTTGCAAAGGTGTTGTCAGCAATCCTGCACAAAATGATTGACAGGCAGATTCAGATAAAATAAAGTGTTTTCCTATTTTATTGACATCTGTCAGGTAGTATTTCTGATGAGCTGCAGAGCTACTCTAACCACTTTTTTTACTCCAGCCACTGCATCAAATAAAACAATAACTATCCTAGGATTTTTCCATAATAAGTAAATTCATTCTAAAAAGTTCCTTATTAAAGTGGGGGGGTCGGGAGTTTTTGTTTTTGTTTAAAGCAATGTATACTTTTCAGCAAGGTTGTATTAAATTGGTCAAAAGTGACAGAAATTTGTAACATTTTAAATATCTTTACGATTTCAAACGAATGCTGTTCTTTGGGAAACTTTCTATTCATCAAAGATCCTGAAATCATGGTGTATCACAGTTACACAAAAATATTAGAGCACAAACTGTGTTCAACCTGATCATTTACTAAGCAATGTTCGTGCAAAACGTATATTAGAATTATATGTTGGGGATCATCTGAGGAACTGGAGTGGGGCTGCTGGAAAATTCAGTTCGCATCCAGTACATATTTAATTCTAAAATAGGTTAAGATAGAACCAAAGTTATTTTAAATTGGAATAATATTTCACTTTATTACTGTTTTTATTGTTATTTTTGATCAAATAAATACTTATTGTCTTAATCAGCATAAGAAATTTCGTTAAAACACATTAAAAATCTTACGGACCCAAAACTTTTGAAAGGTAGTGTACTGTATATGTAAATTATTTCTGACAAGACAAGTGTTGAAATCAGCCTCTTTCTGCTGTCTTTAAATATGCGCATATATTACAGCTACAGCTAAGGACAACTAAGTGTCATCCACATATTTGTTTCTTAAAAAGCAACTCGTGTCACACGTAAGACAGAAAATTATTAAATTAATCACAAGTAAATATTAAAAACTGATTGATGGCCCTAATTATAAGAACAGTCATTTTTGCACACATATGGACCAGCACATTTCCTTGTATTGCAGGTGTCATCTCACCTTTGTCACAGAGCAGGCCGCCCCAATTTGTGTCACACACACACTTCCAGGGTTCAGTGCAAGTGCCATGATCACACCCAGGAAACGTCTCGCACTCATCGCACAGACCACCCTTCCAGCCATAATTACATCTACAGAGAAAGAGAGAGGTTACAGCAGACAGGAAGTGAGAAAAAGACAAACAAAAGCAAATACTGAATATGGCATGCATCAGCGCTCGGTGGAGCTTGCAGAGAGGGTGTGATATTTCTGAAACCTGGACAGACTCACTTGCACTCTCCGGGCAGATCGCAGGAGCCATGGTCCATGTGACATCCCTGCTTACACACCGCTACACATGCACACAGACGGTTGACTCAGATTAGTGATATGATGATCAAAATCATTCACTACAGATGTCTTACAGGTGCAGAGGATCATTAACACTCATAACTGAATTAGACAAATAGAAAAAAACTTTCAAATGGACACATAAGCCATTGCCAAATGTAACAGGTCATGATGTGATGCTCCGCTTACTCATCTATTGTTAATATAATGCTAGCTGAATGTTTTCACTTAGGATATGGTGGTAATAGGTTCTCTTCCTTGATCATCTCATAGGAGACATTTCTCTCTCCCTTAAGTCACTCGCAAGCCACTCACCTTGTCTGCACTCTGCTCCAGTCCAGCCCTCCTTACACACCTTAATACCGGAAGGATCACAGTTGAAATGGCCAAAAAAGTCATCTCGTGCTCGGCAGAATTTGTTGCAGAGTGGGCCGTAGTAATTGGTATCGCAGCGGAATCGCAGGCGGTATTCCAGAGTGAAAGTGCGGCCGTGATGGCGGAAGGACTGCCACTGCTCACCTGGATTCAGCATGGAGGACAGCAGCAACCAGCGCTTATTAATTCCTCCCTACCCTGGAGGGGGAACAGACTATGTGTAATTAAAACTAACATAAAAAGGTAACACTTTATACTACTGTCATTAAATAAATCATTAACAAAATTATTATATGTTAAACTAATTCATTACTCATTACAGGGTGCGAACTACTGGGAGCTAGGGAGAGCTTGGCTCCCCTTAATAAGACTTGGGTTCCCCTGAAAACGTGATTTGTGAAATTGGGGGGGGGGGTGGTCTCAAAAAAATATTGACAATGTGTTATTTGACGTGCAATTTCAGTTTTGTGTAATGTGATCATCGGGGATTATTATGTGTAAAATTGCAAAAACAACATTCATTCAAGCATGACGGCGATTTAAACCTAATTCACTTCAATAAAAATAACTATACATGCTATTCTTGTCATGAGCATCCAGGTGTGGGGGCGCTGTGGTGCAAATTCCACTCATGTTTAGTAAACGTTAACTCAAAGATTCGTAGAAAAAAATATAAACGTTGGACTCTGTGGCCGATTCTGTGTTAAGGTAAAAAGGGGGGGGGGGCCCAATGTTATTGACTACATAGTGTTGTGGATGGGTTGTTATAGGTCTGCGTGACTCTCGATGTATTAGGCCTAATTGAACAGAGGAATTATATTATTATCTTCTGTAGCCTGACGACGAGTAACATTAACCGTTGTTCATGTGAACTCAAAAACAACCTGATGCTTTGTTTATAGACTATTTATGGGTGGCTGTTTGTTGTTTCACCTATCAATTCGTGTAGATAAAGTATAATAGGGTAAATCCTGTATAGTGATTTATCCTATATTGTGCTTGCATAAAGCAAGTAGTGCATACAATTGTAGCTGTTATGTATCTTTGTAAGTCATTGTAAACCCTCTTTTGAGGCACGCGCAAGCTCCGAACACCCCTCAACCCACTGTTATAAAGAAAAACAAGTGTGTGTCTCTACAAAGTACACTGTATAGTTCGAACACTGCTCATTTACTAATCAATCTTATTCAAATAGCTAGAGATATGAGATAATGTGCTTGTTAATGTTACTAATGAACTTATGAAACATTACAAAATGGTTAACAGATCATTATTTAATGTAAATAAAATGCTCAGTTCACCACTTCACATATTAGTCATGCTCCTTTTTACATTACAATGTGGAACTCTAGCTTTAGGCACTTCTACACAAAAAACTATCACATGTTAATATTTCATTGCTCATAATTGGTACGGGGCATGCTTGTATTAAAAGTAGCAAGAGGGGGGGGGGGTGTGGTCATGAAACAGGCATGGGTCAATACACAGCAAAACAGTAATAGAAGAGGCAAAACGAAGAGTAATCCAAAGGCTAATGTGGGTCTGAGATAGGCAAACAATGTCCAGAGAGCTAGGCAAAAGAAGAATCCAAGACAGGCAGGAAATCAGGAAACAGGCAATCAGGCATAAAACTAGACTAGAGCTAGGAACTAAACAAAACTCGGAAATGGCTCCGTAATGTTGCTATCACTGACGTGGCGATAAGCGCTAAACAATACCCTGCGTTGAATGGTGGTGTGAGACTGATATATATATAGTGTGTGTTATTGGTAGCAGCAGTGTGTGATTAGTTTCAGATGAGCTTGTGATTAGTGCAATGAAACATGGGAAATGTAGTCCAGAGTGATGTGTACAGTCTGGGTAGGGTGAGACCGCTCCAGTGTAACGGAAAAGGTTGACTCTGGGGGTCATCGAACGGAGATCCATGGGCCAGGTTCGTGGACAATTATATTTAATATAATATCAATATATTAATCATTTGTTAATGTTTTTTGCAGTACACCGTCTAAGTGGAAATATTCATCGTAAATGTTAAAGTTATAAACATTTCTAAATAATTAATATACTTTAGGGCGTGCATCTCAATTGGCCAAATGTGTCCAACTGACCGGATTTCTCCCTATTTTCACATCTTTAACAAATATTAGATTAATCTTTTGTGTGGCATGTTTTTTGCAGGACCCAATACTAAGTGGAGATATCTATCAATTTGTAAATGTTTATAATAACCTTAGTGTGATCCTATTTTGGAGGAGTATGCTTTATGGAACTGAACTTTTATTACTTTACACACTGTTTGTGTAGGGTGGTTAGTTAGTTTAGCTAAATGCTTGTAAAGGACAATTGACACATGGTAATTTGGTGCAAAACTGTGTCTATCACCTAACAGAGACAAGTATTAGATATCTATTGTGTATCATTAAACAGAATAGTCTGAGTCATACATCAACAGGGAGGGGGTGGGGGACACATTTTTTTGTTTTTTTTTTTTAAGAAATACTTATGTATCCAAACAAGGCAAAATAAACAGATTGCATGTGTTTCACTATATAGTAATCAAATGACCCCTGTACAGTGTTGACACCTTACCACCCTTAACCAACATACATACCACCAAACCGGTCCCTAACCTGTACCCCATCAAACTCAACAGCAGAATGAGTGTGTTTGTGCAATTAACACAAGCTTTTAATCATTGTTTAACATTGTTAAATCATTTGTAGACTTTTCGGGATGTGCATGATCTTGTGAATTGAAAGTTTAATGATATTTGTAAGCATTTTAATTTACATGAAATGTTAATTATTAGGCATGATATTTTCAAATTCAGTCAAAATTTACAGGCACAGAATTGGCCACCTAAACAAAACAAGCTAGCTTCCCACAAAAAGTCACAATGAAATTTATAATGAAAATAAATACTTGCAGAAATAACTTAATATCCATTGTTTTTTGAGGTCATACCACATGATAACCAAATGTGGCAACTACATACCAGCCATTAAAAAGGTTATTTTTTTTCCAAATTTGAAAGAGACTTACAAACCTGCGTGATGCTTCCATGGGTCCTTAGCAAATTGGTATATGATACAAAGTCCTATCTTTGAATGGATTTCAACATAAAAATCCAAAAATGGTAGTTTCTTGATGGTTGCACCACATGATATTTCATAAAATGGAAATCATCGGACAATGTTTGTTTGTATATTATGATGGAAATATAAATACAAATGCTTTGCAATTTTACACAGGATTACAAAACACTTTTGCCAAATAGTGAAAAAAAAATCATGCCAAATAGTGCATAAAATTAATTTGAATAAATTTAGGGTAATTTCAAAGATCCAAAATAATGTTATGGCCGGACGGTCGCACCACATGATGTTTTGACACTTTGAATAACAGAAAAATGACAAATAACAAATTTTTTTTTTAAAAGTTAAAGTGAGTTCATACATGGGAGAGGTCCTTCATACTGTATATATGGCATCTTTTTTATGCATTTAAACCAATTTTTAACTGAAAAAAATGCAATTGGACAGAAAATTTAGGCGTCACTTCATTGACCCATATATATAATTATATACTGTATATATATACATTTTCAGATATTAATATTAATATGTATTGTTGCATATACATGAAAATAATATACAATATACCATTTGAATGTTGGGGGTTGGTAAGATTTTTTTGTATGTCTTGAAAGCATTTGTTGATCAGAAATACATAATTATTATCAATGTTGAAAATAGTTCAATATTAATTTTTGGTGAAAACTTTTTTTTAGCAATTCATTTGAAATAAAAATCATTTGTAAGATTAGAAATGTTTTTATTATCAATTTTAATCAATTGAATGAATTAAAATTTGTTCTAAAATATCAAATAAACAAAAAGAGTA
>JADLZN010006638.1:25000-77001 GCA_018155175.1 Sinocyclocheilus anophthalmus | reverse complement strand
GCATGATGGTGATGAAGATCAGCATCCAGAATCCATAACTCTCAATTATATGAAAATTCATTATGCAGTTCTTTGAAAATAAGCTTGTTTTTCATGCTCTAAATCATTTGGCTCGTTTGATTCGTAGCAGCAGGTTCAATCTGACAGCATTCACAGACGTTCGTAATCTCTCTGCCCTCTTCACGGCTTTTAGGATCTGTAATGCTACAGTATGCTACACAAAAATAACCTGATTTATTCTTATTCCTTTAAAGGAAACTGAAGCATCTGAAGTGATATGGTTGCTCATAAGTGACTGAATTTGAAACGCTGACATTTGAAACTAAAATTTAAAAACTACTTTAAATTAGTTTGTTTTAACCAATACTTGTTTGTGCTGTTTTTTTTACAACAACACGCTAACATCAGCTTCTACCAGCAACTACAACTGTGCAAGATCACAAATGCGTGTTTCTTATTTTTATAATTAACACTTCTGTATTGAATCAGATATTTTTTCTAATTGACGTTTCTCTTGATTTATTTGTCATACTGTATTCCTGGCTTCTAAATGTTTACAGAGTTTTATTTTAAAAGCTGGCCTGTTTTGTTGAGTTACACTAATTTAAATTAAGACCTCTTTATTTATATATGATATTTTGTTTCATTGCAATTTTTTCATTGGACACCTGGCTATTTAATTCAACACAACTCCCCACACTCACCCTCCTCACACACACACAACACTCCCTCACACACCTTCACATCACCGGCTCACACTCCCGGTCAACGTCACCCACGGCACCGTCACGTGCAGAACCACTTGTTCACACCCCACCCATCCACGCACCACACCACACACCCACCGCCCACGTGCACGTGCGGCCCGCTCACTTGCTTTCACTCTACACACACACACAGGGCACTAGACTATGCCCCACCCACGCACCGCACACGCACACACCAACACACCACACACACGCACGCTCACCACAACCTCCATTCACTCCCACACACCCACACCCACACACACTCACTCACTCACAGAGACACACACACTCACTCACTCTCACTCACACACACACACACAATCACTCACACTCACACTCACACTCACATCACACACACACACACACACACACACACACTCACATCACACACACACACACACCCACAGTTAACACACTCACATCTCACTCCACACACCACCACACACCCACTCACCATCACTCTCAGCCTCACACAAATCTTGCTTAACTACTCACTCACTCTCACATCACACACACACACTCAGCTCGCGACTCACACCCACACACTCACCATCTCACACACAACACCCACACACCAACACACACGTCACATCACACAACACACCACACCACCCAGCTCATCTCCTTCACCACTATCAACACACACACACACACACACACTTTCACCCCCTCCGGGGTTCCCTCCTCTCATCACCGTCTCTTGTCACTCTCTCACACACACACCTCACTACCTCTCACTCACAAACCACACACATCCCTCTCCCACCATCTGACCCACACACAATCTTATCCCCCCCCAACCCCCCCACACCACACACACCACACACACACACACCACTCTCACGTGCACACCCACACAATCACCTTCACATACACCACACCCCTGTTTACATCTTCTCAAAAGGACACCTCACGTCGTCCTGCATTTCTACACACACACACCACTCACCCACACACACACACAACCACCACACACACACTAATTTCCACACACACATCACACAATTTAACGGTATATCTTTTCAAGATCCGACGTATGAGAATCACTAATACAAAAGGACCTAAATATAATGACTAGATGCCTGTTAAATACATGGGGTCCGTGGCTTCCACTCAAAAATCATGGTGGACCAATTCCCGTCGTGCAACATGGTCTTCAACACAATACGATTTTTGCATATCACTCATTTTTGTTATGGGATTAAATAATCACGTCTCCCCTCCATATATGACGGCTGCCCTATAAAGTAGAGGACCAAGCACAGTACTCTGCTAGCCGTTTAAGCCCCTCTTGTTTTTTTAAGGCATCCCAAGTTTTTTGAAACCCTCTACAACCACCGGTAGTCCGTGTGTCCCTAAACACCGAATATCACAACAAGTTTGGGCCCTCTATACCCTATCCTGAATGGGTATCAAATGTATGGTGGTTGTAGCGATTTAATAACTTTAGATATGAAAGCTTACTCCAATACTAGAGTCAAAGGTGCACGCAACCTCTAAAACAAACACCTCTCTACACTCCTCGTTAACCACAACTACATCTGGTGTGTTAGCAGACAGGCATGAAAAGATTTCAGAGTTACTACTACAATACTGAAACATAGATGGTTTTACACAGGAATGTTTGTATATTCTTACTAAAGGTGGTAAATGGTTTGATATGTCTTTCACTATCAGGTGCACTGTTCTGTCGTGGCGTGCTGTGTATATTCCCTTGTAAGCACGGCAGCCGTTCAGGATGTGTGGCAGTGTTTCAGTGATCTGTTCTGTAGTGTGATGCAGAGAGTGAGGAACCTGAGCTGTAGGAAACCAGATAGAGAGGTTGAGTCTAGTAGGAAGAACTTGTAATCTGGCCTTTACTGTGAAAATGGCAATGTCCTCACTGAGTGCAGTGTTCTTGAGAAATGAGTGAGAAACAGAGTGATCAGCAGAGGGAAGACATGCAAGCTTTCCCTGAAGGTTCAGTCCAGTCCAGTGTTGTTTTTGGTTATACTGATGTAGATCCATGAGAGTTCACCGAGCACCTGCGGATGTTAGCGGGTTGTTAGATCCCCGAATGTGGCTGTTTCTCTTGACATAAGTCTGAGGTCAGTGATGATTCCTCGGAGACCCTCATCACATCAGAGTCAGCAGCGGGCCCACGCAGATACTCCAGTTCCTTACACAGAGAATCATTCAGGCTCAGTCCATCTGACCAGACTCACCAAAACCAGCAGATGATCTCCCGTTTCCTCCCCCGGCTGGGTTTTTCTTTTGAAGCGTCTGGGGCTGCGTATGGAATTTGGGCTAACTGACCCCTGGCTAACGGCACCTTGCGTCGCCTGAGGGCCAGAACAGGGAGATCGACTAAGCTCCTAAGATTCTTTGTCACATTATCAGCAGTTCAGAAATGGGGAAATCCGCATTCTGGTCCACCCCAACCCTATCAGTTCTGGTGCCCCCAGTCCCTTCCGCTTGCCCATCTGGGATGAAAACTACATGTCACAAGTGTATGTGCATTTAGCTCAAAACCACTTTCGCTCACTGCTCACTGTTTTGTTATTCAGTCGTGCTCACACTTCTGCTGGATATTGAATCGTTTGGACGACCAGATGTGTACTTTAGGACAGTGTGCTACCTTCAAAAAAAAAAAAAACACCAAAAAAAAAAAAAAAAAAAAAAACAACAAAAAAAAAAAAAAAAAAAAAAAAAAAAAAAAAAAAAAAAATAATAGCCTCTCCAGCTTCAGGTCAGCTGGGCGAGTGGACTATTGCTCAGTAGCGAAATCCCCACTCGTCTCTCCATTCCATTGCTGCCTATGCTTGGAAACTCTTGACAGGATGATTGTCTATTTCTCTTTCCATTCGCTCTGCAGATATTACATTCTATGTCCCAAGATAACGTTGTATGTCTCATGAGAGAATATACACTGTGGCGTTTGTGTTGCTAGTGTAACACTGGACATTACAATTTTGAGCGGAGCTAGTGCGCCTCGACCCGGACGCGCTTTTCACCGTTTCCCACTCCTCCTCTCTACAGAACAGGCACTTTTGGGTCCGTATTCGCAGCCCCCACCATTGCATCATCCATGTATTTTACAGTACGCTCTTCTTTTCTCTGGAGTCTCCGCGCAAATCTTGACATCATCGTGCATAGCCATGTCTGCGATAGGAAGATATACCCGACCCCTGACTAGTGGGCGCACACTTACTACTACATCCATTGCACCCACTTTAACCATTCCGGTTGCTATCCCCTTTGTCAAATTTAAAATTAATTGCACTCCAAGGGCAGTCCGTTTAATTTGATGCCTATCTGACGTGGCTTGTAGGACATATGCACATTGCCCCTGTCTCTCCACAGATTACTTCGATAACCGAGCCATCTATAAACATCTTTCACTATGTCGATCGTCTGAACAGTTCTTCTAGAGCTGTATTTGGCCCTCCCCGCCATTAGACCTAACATGAATCTGAATAGAGGTAAAATTCATCGCTGAATCTAAGAAGTTACCTGTCGTACAGGCTACATGTCTTCCCCTGTGCTCTTAAAGTGTTTCCTCTTACTTATTCTCCCTGTTTTAAGGCAAAATACATGTTCATTCATACCTTGCTTATTGATGTATGCCTTTTGCTTGGAGAATAGGTATTGACAATCCTTCCCCCGCCTCGTCCATCACCAAGGAAAGAACTCTGGCCAGTGTAAGTGGACCCCATCCTTCTCATGAACAGCCTTATAGATGGTAGGAAACTGTAGGAGCCCGCTCGCGAATCCCTCTATGTCCGATGGATCATCAGGGACGGTGGCTTTTTTTTTTTTTTTGTTTGGTTTTGTGGTTTGGGGGGGAAGACCGATGAATATGCTCCGTTCCAGAATCGGGGAGCGGTGCTCTCTGGTCGGTGTGCCAAACAGTGGCGACATGGTGAAGACAGTTGTTAAAATCTGTACATATGCTGGTTTTAAAGGTCCATATGGCACGACATCTTTAACCACTTGCTTGTTATTAGGAAGGGATTTACACGGAGTCCTCTACCTCCTATATAATGCTGAAATGCGTTGTTTTCGAAAATAGTTGGCTTCGGCGGGCAGCACGTTCTCCGCATACCATCTTGGTGGGAAAGGACGACTCCGCGTCCTATGTTAGCCTCTCGCCTTGATTTTCACGGCATTTATTACGCGAATACAGTTTTGCTAATAAGCCCTGCGTGTCACTTATAGAGTCAGGAGGAGGATCGGGATATGCGCTGTTGTTTTGTACCACGGAAACAGGACCTTCCTTCGTTATCTGCTCGCTTTCGATCCTCTCTATGCTATTCGTTCTCTCGCGCCAGATCTTCGGGCGAGTTTGTTCCTGCTCACCTTTTTGTTCCGCCGGCCGTAAGTCGCTCGTGTGCGCAGAGAGGGCAGAACGGTTTCCCGCAGGTAGCGCAGCTGTTCGCGGATCCAGTCAGCTATTAGAGTCGATGTTAGATTCTCAGGATATGATTGTATCGCCGGGAACTTCCTCAGAACTCTCGCCACATATTTCAGGAGTTGTAATCCAAAAGGCTTACCATTGTGGCTTTCCGCTGTAAACACTCCGTTCTTGAAGAATATCCCGTTTAGCAGTGCAGCTAGCGTTATCCACTTTCCTGGATCACCAGAGGAAACAAAGTTCTTCTCGCGCTGGCGTTTCTTGTTCCGGGTTATTCCGTAACGATCTCGGTAATTGTTTTCATGAGACGAAAATTATCTGTTTTTGTCCACACACACCCACATTGTGTGGCTCCGCATATCGTTCGCCACTCACTCTTCACACACACACACACACCCTCACGACACACACTCACATCTCACACCACACACAATCACACACACACACACACACTCCTCACTCACTCACCTCACTCACTTCAATCACGCACACACACACACACTCACTCTCACACACACACGCACTCACACTCTCACTCACACACACATACACACTCACTCTCACTCACACACACACACAACACACACCACCTCACTCTCACTCACACAGACACACACTCACCCACTCACTCACACACACACACACACACACACACACTCTCACACACACACACACACACACACACAAAAAAACACACACACACACACACACACACACACATATTACACACACACACACACACATTCTCTCCCTCTCACACACACACACACTCCCACACACACACACACACACCACACTCTCTCACACACACACTCTCACACACGCATCTTCACATACACTCACTCTCACAAACACTCACTCACACGCGCACACACACACACCACCACTCACAGCACGCGCACCACCACACACACACACTCACTCACCAACGCGCACAAGGGACCCACACACACACTCTCACTCACACACCACAGCTTACACACACACTCACGCTCACACACACACACACACACTCACTCACACACAGCATCTCACCACTCTCACACACTCACTCACCGCCACACACCCACACACCCATCATCTCACTCTCACTCACCAACACCACACACCAACACACCACCCTCACTCTCACTCACCTCACACACACGGAATTAGAACACACACCCTCACTCACCAACGGCTCACTACACACAACACACTCACTCATCACTCACACAACACACACACTCCGTCACACACACTACATACAAGCAACACACACCACATACATTTTTTTTTTTTTGTTTGTTTGTTTGTTTGTTTTCAAAGGGATGATGGAGAGTCCATGGATGCAGCAGAATTAGCTACATATGGCATAGATAAACATTTAAAAAATAAAACATCACGCCTAATGTTTAAAAATGCATTGCAAATAATAATAAACAATTACAAAGTTGCACTAAAAGATTTTACATAGCTAAAATTTGAGGATATAAATTTAGCAACTAACCAGGATTAATACATTCTTGGAAAACCTGGATAGCTTCTTTTTAAAAGCATGATTTCTAGAGTCATGGGAATTAATACCATTTTAAAACAGCATGAGCAATTTTATAAAGAGTATACATTTTTCTAATATATTTTATCCAATAGAAACTGGGAGTAAAAATATTTTTATCTTTAATCCTGAGTCAAAAAGTCAATTAACTTTCAGCTCTTAAAGGGATAGTTCACCCAAAAATAGAAATGTTGTCATTAATTACTCACCGTTATGTCGTTCCAAACCTGTAAGAACTCTCCAAATGTCAACTATAGGGCGACACGGGAGAGAAGAAATTGTTGAATAAAGTCTATATTTTTGTTTTCTTTGCGCACAAAAAAAAAATCTCATAGCTTCATAAAATTACGGTTGAAACACTGATTTCACATGGACTATTTTAACAATGTCCTACTTTCTGGGCCTTGAACGTGTCAGTTGTGTTGTTGTCTATGCATGGTCAGAAAGCTCTCGGATTTCATCAAAAATACCTTAATTTGTGTCCGAAGATGAACGAAGGTCTTACGGTTTTGAAACGACATGAGGGTGAGTAATTTGACAGAATTTTCATTTTTGGGCGAAGTATCCATTTAAACTTCTAAACTCTTGAAATGTAATGCACAGAAGCCAGGAGCATCTGCAGATTAAACCTGTGAAAGTTGTGGAGGAACGGACCTTTGAACATTGTTGTGTACAATGACATCTGGCACGTACAGGAACTAAATAAGATGAAATGAACCATACAGTCTGAAGTGCCTTCTGTGTGTTTCTGCACATGATAAATCAGCATCTGGATCCACCGTGAGACGCTAAAGCTGTGTGAAGTGTGCATGCAGGTCGCTTCTGAGTCAGTCGATCACAGATCAGAGCTCTGGATCACTGAGAGGAACAGCAGGCGTCCGCAGGGAACCGCTTTAATCCACTCGGCACACAACAGACAGCCGTTCTGTCCACAAAACCACTTTCCAGCGTTCATAGAGCCGTTCTTCAGGGTTTCAGATCAATCACAGCTGTGCTTTTACTTCATGCTGAGTGTTGCTTTGTCATGTACTAATGCTTTATTTTTTTAATTGTTCTCTCTGTGTTGGTTTTTCCGCAGGATGTCAGATGGTTTTTCTCTTTGAAAGCGTTCAGAACAGAGTCAGCGTCCAGAAGAGGTGAAACTCAATTTATACTGTACAGTCATTCAGTGATGTCCAGAAGGCATCTCATGGATTTTGCCTTGAAAATAGTCAGAGGAACAGAATTATTGTGTTTGATTTATTGATTTGTACTTTATTGATCTCTTGAGGGTGATCGAGGCCACTGCTTCTGTTGGCCTTTACTAATTCAATACTAAATTTGCCTTTGCAAATGCTATTATCAGTAGTATTAGATATAACTAGAAGCAAAACCATTCAAATATTAATTGAAATAAAAAATGAGAATATATGAAACTTGAACTTATTTTATTTCTGGTAGTTGCAGTCAACTTTTCTCGTTTTCATTTAGGTTAACTTGATGGAAAAAAACTAAATAGACTAATAAAAAATGACAGACAACGAAAATGAAAAATATAAATAATTGAAACTATTAATACAAAAAATATCGATAATAATATAAATTACACTGGTACGGAGAGCGTTTGATTTTTTATATTTTTCCATGTTCTATTTTGCATTGTTTAATTTCATTTTAAATTAAGTGTGTTGCTGGTTTTTTCATTTTATTATAGCTATTAATATATCTGTATATATTTGATCTTATTTTTATAACTAATTCATAGATATATTCTTTATAGTTTATTTTATTTTAGTACTTAAAGTCAAACTAGATAAACATGAGAAAAGTTGCGTTAACGTTAGTTGTTTCCTTGTTACAGTGTAATTATACATTTGAGTAATATTAATTAACTACATGTTACTATATGGTTAGGGTTAGGATTTGTGTTTGACTTATGGTTACTTGCATGTAAGTATGCATAATTTATTGTTATTAGAATAGTAAGTACATGTAACATGTAACCAGGACACGTCAATCATTGTTTACCGAAAGGTGCCTTGGCAAACTACCCTGAAATAAAATGTTTTATTTTATTTTATTTCAGTTAACTTTTATTTTATTTCAAGTAACTAAAATGTTGTATGGTTTTAGTATAATAACCTTAAATAAACTGTGCTTCAGCGCTCTTTACTCGGGCATTTGCACCAAATCCAGATCAAGCATGGACAGATTAATGCAGCAAATGTGATAAATGCATATTTCTGCTAGAGGTTTATCTTTGTTAGCTGTTAGCAGAACATTAGCATATAGATGAGCTCCGAGATCATCGACACCAAGCTAAAGACACAAACGCCGTTCTGATTTCATAGAGTCTGCAGCGTCTCCAGTGTCACAGATACAGTTGCAATAGATTAGTGGACTAAAAATAGTCAAGAATCTGAAAAATGTTGTCTTATTTTCTATTTAAATTAAAAAAATCTTCTTGCATTGCATTGCAACTTTGCATACAAATATGATCAACTCCAGGATGGCAAAAAACACTTTTTCATCCTCGTCTCTTGGCTTTGTGAGAATGTTTTCTCTCTGGTTCACTATGAGCTTCTCTTTCTTCAGACGGTCCAGGCGGGCTTCAGATGGTCCTCTCGGCTCGGCGTATCTCTTCACTCTCAGCGGGGTTCATTCTGTCCTGCTCAACCAGTGGCACAGCAGCGCCGCAGCAGACGCACAAAACCTGCGCTCGCTCATGGACCGTGAGTCCATCACACACTTACACTCATGCATTTATACAAAAACTAATTATACTGCCTTCATGCATTCACTGGGAATCCAACCCACAACCTGATGTTATTTTCTAATGTTTGATCTACAGGAACGTCCTTTACTAACACTGAAGAATATTCAGATACTATTACTGTTGTTGTTTAAAATTTCTCATTTCAGTTTAATTTCAATTTTTTTTGTTGAAGTGTTAGTCATTTTGTTATAATAAAATAAAATGTAAATTTTTATAGTGCTGGCAACGAAGTCACTTAAGGTCGAATGATCGCATCCAAACTAAAAAATTTATTTACAGACTACAGTGGGCGTCATTGTGTATATTAATCATGTATATATAAATACACACACATGCATGTATTAATTGAAATATTACATGCATAGAGATTCTTATAATTTATATTATTTTATAAATTATATATAAACAATAAAATATTTTCTTAAATATATATAGTGTGTGTGTGTGTATTTATTATACATAGAGATATCACAGTACACACACACACATATCTATATATATATATATAGTTTATAATTATAACAAAAACTTTATTATGAAAGCATTACTCGTTGCCAGCAGCACAATGTTTTTTAAAATGTTTTTAATATTTCATATTTATATCCTTTGCTATTTCAGTAATATTTATTATTTCAAGTACATTTCTCATTTTAACGAAGTGTTTGTTTAAATAAAATGTATAAAATGTATATAGCATATTTGACAAAACTAGATAAAACATCTAAAAACATAAACATTAAAAAATACACAACACAACAACAAAAAACTGAATTACTAACACTAACAAAAAATAAATAAAATGAAAACGAAAAGTGCAAAAATGAAATCATTTGCAAAAATTCTAAATATTAATAAAAGCTATAATACTATCTCAATTTTTTCAGTGTTAGTAAAGGACATTGCTGTATCTCAAACATTAGAGCATGATGAAATAAAATAAGTTTTCAATTTCAAGCTAACGTTTATATTAAGTATGGGGGAAAAACCTAGACTTTTAGATTCCGTTTTAGTTACTATAATAACTAGGGTTATATTACACCGTCACACACACACACCACGCGCGGTGTGCGTGTTCAAAGCACTTTTGATATCAGCTTCAGTCGTGTTCAGGCTCTAGATCTTCTGAGGCAGGACTGACTTCAGGACGAGCCGCTCATGTTTTACAGACACACAAGTCAGAAAACACAGAAGTCAGTGGAAACCCGTCCGGCCCGACAGGTCTCGTGTGCTTGTTTGCTTTACTTCTGCAGCATGTGCACATTTGACTGTTTATGCAACCAAATAACCACAAAATAATAAGAGATGAAGGCCTTTTGTCATTTTTCTTATCTCACAGCAGACGAGAGTTCAGCGGTTTCATCTGAAGACGTCCAGAGAAAAACTCCTTCTGCGTTCAACTTTGTTATTTATGGACTTCCTAATTTAGTGGTTACATGAACAGCTGGAGATGGTGGTTCACTGAAATAAAACTCGTTTACTAATGCTGTCTTTCTGAAATTAAACATCGACTTCTCTTTTAGTGTTCAAAGTTAAAGCTTAAAGACAGTTATGTACTGTTATCTGTTGTAGGTCTTGAAACACTGCTGTCAACCAAATATTGATCATCTAAAACCTTCAGTAATAAATGAAATTCAAGTCCAAACTTGAGCATCATTTGACTTTTTCTTCTAATATATCTGTATGTTTGCATGTGTGACCCTGGAGCACAAAACCAGTCATAAGGGTCAATTTCTATTGCCGAAATTGAGATTTATGCATCATCTGAATGCTGAATAAGTAAGCTTTCCATTGATGTATGTTTTTTATTTGGCCGAGATACAACTATTTGAGAATTTTGAATCTGAGGGTGCAAAAAAATCTAATATTGAGAAAATCATCTTTAAAGTTGTTGAAATGAAGTTCTTAGCAATGCATATTACTAATCAAACATTAAGTTTTGATATATTTACGGTAGGAAATTTACTAAATATCTTAATATCCTAATGATTTTGGCATAAAAGAAAATCTATAATTTTGACCCATACAAATGTATTGTTGGCTATTGCTACAAATATCCTCCAGCGACTTAACACTGCTTTTGTGCTGCAGGGACACATATATTGATCTCTCGTTGTGTCAGAATCTGTTTTGTGTTGTCTGTGTGTTATTTCTCTTATATCATATCTATTGGACAGCCTTTGTGTCTCTATAACTGCATGGAAACCAGTGAAGAACCAGGAAAAGACCAGGACTCTGAATAAGAAATGGTCTTTGTGTCATGAATGAGTGTAAGATCTGCTCTTCAGAATCAGGTACGCTTTGACGTATTCCAGAAAACCCCAAATAATCAAGCTAATAATATCTGTAATTCATGCATTGCAAACTATGAATAAGTTTCTGATTAATTAGTTTCTCGATCCAGTGCAATAAGAACATTATCCATAATCCAGTAAATCAGAGTTTGTCATTAATTCTGATCGACTGTTAATCACAGAGCTCTTAAATATTCACAATGCAAACAAAAAATCAAATGTTCTCAGTGGGTGGAAAGTGTTTAATTTTCATCGATTTTAAGAACAACAACTCCCGTTTTAGACATTAGTAACACAAACTGGTTCATGTGCTTTATTTGCAAAAGAGAAAAAGAGGACCTGATGGTGAAGTGCCCTAGGCCTTGCTATTTGAACACAATCATAAGCAATGTCTAAACTAAATAGTTTCCCCCTCCTTAAATATAAAGGGATCATGCAACAGATTAATGAGTTACTCCAAATTTCACAAAAAGCTTCTGGACGTGATTATAATACAAGTCAGATATGAAGTGAGTTGCAGTTTTTCTTGTTTTGTACACACACATACATTCCTGCAAGTGACTTTTCTTTCTGTTTTAAAGAAGTTTTCTTTGGATTGTTTGACTACACAAGGATATGAAATATCTTTAACTGTGTTTCCCTGAGCTGCTACATTTCCATGCATAAACAAAATCGGCTCTAAACCTCTCTGTTCTTTAATCAGAGGTGATCTAACGTTTTTTTTTAACCTGGCAACACATCCTATGAAAATTAACCATGGTTTTTTGCTACACTAACCTATATTTTTAACCAAGTGTTGTACAACTGTGCTTATACAAATGGTAATCAATATGCACTATGCAAATAACAATATGCTTTGTTACTATAATAAAGCCATGGTTAATTTTCTTAAGGGAATGGGGGATGTGTGTGTTCTTTCTTTTTCTTTCTTTCTTCTTGTTGGGATATGCACTAAAACTGTTATATTATTATCAGCAAAAACACTGTTATCTATGTGAACTCTGTTAAAAACTGTAATGTATTTCTGCTTAGGCCAGCTGTATTTGCAGCATATTACTCCAATCTCATGTCCATGATCTTCAAATCAGTATAATATTCTATCTGCTGCTCGAGAAAACATTCCTGATTATTATCAATGTTGAACACAGCTGTGCTGCACAATATTTTGGTAGAAACCGTGATGCATTTTATTTTTCAGGAGTCACAGATGAACAGAAGTTCAAAGCAGCATGTTTTTTTTTTTTTTTTTTTTTAAAGGCTATATTTGCTTATTTTGGCTGGTAGGCCGCTGTGAAGTTTTCACACCAAGTTTACCATATTTTTACCTCTGTTTACCCATGACTACTGATACGTTCCTTGATCTTCATGTTCGCTTCACCCTCGCTCTCAACATGACAAATCTGCAAATAAAGCAGACATGTGTTTTATAGGTTTTCTGAATGCAATGACTAGAGCTGCAGTCAAACTGTTCATCATTAAACAGAGAGGTTGTTGTGTGTGTTTTAGATTCCAGTAATGGCTTCGTTTGGAGGTTTTTGCCACGGCTGTTACATCAGATCCTCTTCACCTGAATGCATTAAATGAACAGACTCCATGGGAGAAGTGTGAATGATAGTAAACAGCAGTGATTTTAATGCAGATCCTATTAATAGAGTCACAGCTTTATCAGAGCATGTTGATTAAATGGTGAGGCAGTGCTGGGTTCGTGTTTAGTAGAGCAATAATATAATATGCTTTCATCGACAGTCTTCCAGAATGACTTTAGGACACCGTCTCAAAAACGCATTGATGTATGGAAGAGTCTTCTAAATATCAAGGCCAGAACCTTGCTATTTTAGTATCACTGATATACTGTTAGAGTTTTTGTTAATATTTTGAATTTGTTTTTATTTGTATTTTTGTTTTAATTTTAATTTTAGTTAAAAAAATTTGACATTTAGTTGTTTCTTGTCAAGTTTACTTTCATTTTTATTTCAGTTTCAGTATTAGTTATTTTAGCACATCAAGTTAATCTAAGTGAAATCTAGCGAAACTTGCTGCAACTAGTGAAATAACAGTTTACGTTTTTATTTTTAGTTTGCCTTAATGTTTAGTCATTTCTTTGTGGTTTTGTCATTTTTGACCCCTTTTTTTAATGGTCCAGTTTTTATATTCTTTTTGTATTTCAGTTTTAGTTTTAGTTTTTTTTTTAGTACGAAGTAAAACTAATGCACTAGCGACTTAAAAAAAATGTAGTTAGTTTATATTTATAGTTTATTTTACGTAAGTACATGGCCTTCAGACTCGCTCACATTATTTGTTTTTTGTTATTATTTGTATAGCACATTTCCAAGCCAGCTGCATTCAAGATTCAATAAAGTTTATTTGTATAGCGCTTTTCACGATACAAATCGTTGCAAAGCAACTTTACAGCAAATTAAGTTTCTACAATATTTAGTGGTAGTTTATCAGTGGTGACTGTCAGTTAATGTGCATTTGGCAGAAATGTACGGAAAAATCAATAAAAGACGTAATCAAACAGACACATGAACACTATTAACAGCAATTATTATATGCAATCAAACTTATAGCAAAATGTGTTAGTTCTGTATGTTGTTTCAGGGTTGGCTTCATCTGAGGTCCTCTGAGGGGTTGGTATCTTTTCTCAGGTGTTCTGGATCCAGACTGGAGCTTGTGTAAATCCTAGTTACCACGGGATGTCAATCCCAGCAGAAACAGAGAAACAAATAGAGACATAATTAGAATAGCTGCTGTTCCAACCAAGCAACGTTTTTTTGTTTAACCCAAACTAAAGAATAAGAATGTGCATTTGATCAGATATAACTGCAGTACAAGATTATGAGATGCTCTATTTGAATGCTTGGCCAAAGAGATGTGTCTAAACAGAGCAATAAAGTATTCATACTTTAGATTCTCCCTAATTCCTCTTTCATCTTTGAAATGTTCCTTTCTAAAATATCCTACTGCTTATATACACTCAAAGTCTTCCAGTTTTGTGGACATTAATTAGTGAGGTGGCTACACAGCATTTGACCACTGGGTTTACAAAAATAATTTCAGGTTTAAGAAGTGTTTGAACATTGCATCAACTACTGATGAACACACAAGTTTTTATATGAATTATCACTCAGTAGGTTATTTAACCATATATTACTATGTCTTTGGAGGGCTTTTGTCTTTCAAACACATTAAAAATGCACAAATTCACATTATTTCTCATTTACATGTAATGCAGGCATTCCCAAACTTTTTTTTTAGTCATGAACCTGGCACCTAATATATTTACTTGAAGTCCCCCTTGGTTAATTTTCACATGACATGCAGGTACACAAATAGTAAGTGTTTTATTTTGATTGAAATTATCATTTTGTTTTTACATTTTTACGATTTAATTAATTATAATCAACTCACAAACCCACTGCAGTTCCTTTACGAACCCGTTTGGAAAACCTTTACATAATGTAATGTTTAATGCACTATTGATCTATTTTCTTAATCTTTGTGTTTTTATATCAATGTGGTATTATCCTATTTAAATAAATGTGATGCACAAGTTACTTAACAGAATTAAGCGTGCAACCCTTTTTGTCTGGGGGTGGGTTTTGGGTGGATCCAATGATATCAGTGATGGAGGGAGATTCAGTCACTCTCAACTCTGATGTTACTGAAATGAGTGTTGTGATTCGCTGGGGGTTTGAAAATCAAAAGGCTTTAATAGCTGAAATCTATAAACGGACCGACAGCATGACTGTATATGATGATGCTCTTGACGGGAGATTCAGAGACAGACTGAAGCTGGACAAACAAACTGGATCTCTGACCCTCACAAACATCAGAACTGAACTTGCTGGAGTTTATAAACTACAGACTGAAAAACTGAAAGGAAGCAGTTTATTGTCCAGCATCAGTGTGTCTGATCGCAGCATCAGTCTCTCTCTACCTCTGGAGGTTGAGTATCTGGATGATTCCTACAGCTGTGTTGTGGCTCATTCATTCACCAACCGGATCACACATCTCAACACTGGACTCTGTCACACATGTTCAGGTATGTCAGCTGTGATTTGATTTTTATGTCAGCAATAATGTTTATTGAATGAGCTGATCTCAGTTTGGTGTTTTTATTCCTCAGACTCTGTCCACTGTTGTGGTTCTACTGAAGCTGTGATCCGATTGGTCCTCTCTGCTCTGGTGGGCGTGGCTACTGTCATTCTTCTGGTTTATGACATCAGATCCAGAAGAGCTGAACAAGATCAAACACAGATTCACACATCAGGTACATGATTGATGTCATTACTCACAAATTGATTTTTCATACAGTATATAAACGTTTAAAAAATTTATTAATTCAAGGCTCTCTATATTTATTTTTTTCAGGACGTAATGAAATCTTAAGCAGAACTCTCACTCTTTTTGCATTAGTCAAGTCAAGTCAATTGTTTCAAAGCAGTTTTACAGTGATAACAGTCTGCTCAATAATATATGATGAGTATTTAGTGTCCCCAACTATGCAAGTCAGAGGCAACAGTGGCAAGGAACCCAAACTCCATTAGGCGACAGAAATGGAGAAAAACCCTTGGGAGAAACCAGATTCAGTTAGTGGGCCAGTTCTCCTCTGGTCAATGAATGAACACTGTATGATTAGTTTGAGTCGTTTTTGTTTTGTTTATCTTTCTCTCAGTTGAGACACACAGATCTCTCTTTACTACTGCTGTCCATTTGTCATCTGTATTTGATTGTCTTTCTCAATAAAGTTTTCTCACTCTGAGCTTCAAGTGTCTCTGCATGTTTTATTACATTTATTATGTCGAGTGCCTCCTGGAGGAAAAAAAAACAATATGTACATTTGAACAGTTTCAGCAGTGCAATCCACATAAAACTTTACATTATTGAAACATTACTTAAAATATTAGCTGTAAATGTTTACATTATAATTAAGCTGATTAGTTTTCTGTTTGTATCCACAATAATACACAAACAATTGCTCTAGCGTCACCTTTTAATCTGAGAAAGTAGTGATTTGGTAGATGTTATAATAATAATATACTTTGTTACAATATATTAGAATAATATAGCTGTAATATACTTCGACAACACAGTGAAATACATAAACACAACATATATGCACTGCATTTCCTCAGACAGTCAACGATAAAGTCTTTAAATCTCTGTAGTGTGATTTGTGTCTGTGTTTCATCTGCGGATCAACAGCATCATCAGTAGCTCAGTCTGAATCAGCATGTTATCAGGAGTGATCTGCTCAGTTTCCTCTGACTCCACTAGTTCTGTCTGATTGCTTTTGCTGTTCAGCTGGGGGTCATTTGCATTCACACTGAAGAATTTCTTCACAAACGAGGTACTTTCTGGACACAATAGTGTCTGGAGCTTGAGTTCAATTGCGTTGTCAGTTTTCTGGTCTTTTCTTGTCCTACCAGAACTTACTCTGCGGTGGACTGCATGTGATCTCTGATCATGTGTCTCTTGGTTTGGCGCAAGTATAATAATATCATCAGAGATTTTCTCCACTCCCTCAATACCTGCGAGTGCTCATGCGACTTCATGTTGATTTGGTCATGTTGAACTGGTCTGGAATTATTGCTTTATTTGCTCGCCTCATATGCAAGCGTTTGTTCAAAACGGCATCTCACTGCTGATTATCTTTATTTTACAGTCTTTAGCAGCTTGACTGAAGTGAGTGAGAAACCGTTGCAGTGTCATGTTGTTTTTGTCTCACTAATGCAGTGTTCACTTGTTAGCAAAGTAAGCATTTAGAGCAGTGGTTCTCTACCAGGGGCCGGGGCCCACTAGAGGGGGTTTTCCTGTTGGAGAAGAAACTCAGCAAGGCTCAGCAGAAGTATTGTGTTCAGTGGATCTGTATATGGTCTGTTTCCAGTCTAGCCCCTCTGCCTGAGTGTTTTAATATGGTCACATCACCTCCGCCCATTTTGATGTTGTCTTCACATGTAGACTTTATTTGCCTCACAGAACTGTTGAAATTGAGCAGACATGAACTGAGGGCCACAGTCTGATCTGATGATAAGGGTCAAAGACAAATAAAAAACTTCCTTACATACTCTAATAGCAGCTGTAAGGACTAATGCAGTGTTGGAACAAAGTAAGCATTTAGAGTGTCATAATCCGTAGCTGCTGAATATTAATTATTTGAAGATATCAGAGAACACTTTTATCCACACAGTTCTAGCAGGTAATCTGTTCCTGCTCCATAAAGCCATTAGAGAAACTCTGAAACAATCGAGATATTTGATAAGAAATGAAGACAAGAAATGAAGATAGGAGAGAGCAGAGCCAAACACTCTCAGGATCTCATGAGCAGATCAAACGCTGCTTTAGGACACATTTCACATGTTATGTGTCAGTTTCTTTCTGTTGAAAATGACACTATGGATCTACAGGAAGTGGACGCCCTACTGGAGCTCAAAGTGACGATGTTCAGAGTGTGAAATAATCAGCCAAAAAAGAAGAAGTGCCAAGCAATCACATGCATTAACACTGAAAGACATGCCGTTATTTTAGCTGAAGGGGGAGTTTCACTTAATTTTACTACAGATCAGCTTCATATCAGCTCATATGTAATTTTATTACTGAATCAGTTCTGAAGAGTTTGTCTTTTCATATGATTTGTGGACTGAAACAGGTGAAGATGTTTTGGACTGTTTGGTTCTGTTTGTGTTTCTGGCGTCTGGATGGTGAGTTTAAAATGTGTTTATGCTTCAGTTGCTTCTGTTCTGGTAACATGTAATAGTCAGAGAGGATCAACATTCACTGTTACAGGCCAGTACTGATGGGGGGCATTCAAATTTTAAAGGTGGGCAATACATATACAATACATAATACATGTCCTTACAAGTACAATTTTAGCTGGATTATTTGTGTCCCCTTCAAAAACTGCTCTTGAGAAATGTTATGTTTATTGTCCCCCCCAACTGTTAGACCAAATTTACGCCCCTGGACACATTTAACATTGAATAAAGCACATCAGTACCTGAGATTATCAGTCATAGTTTTATGCTGTTGTTCCAGCCGGTAAATTTTTACATTTTTAAAAACTGCATTATGTGCAATTTGCATGTTTTCATACACTTTTTTTTTTAAGTTGAGTGTTGCTTGTTATATTTAAAAATAAATCGTAATTAAATTTAAGTTTGGGCTCTGTTGTTAATTGTAACCTTATAGTAACGTAAAAGAGCTCCCTATGGTTTAGAGCATAAGCTGAGGTAGATTTTTATCCCTAAGAAAATTTTAATTATAACTGAATTTATATAAAGAAAGATGTTGTAGTTAGTTAAATTGTAGTTAGTAACATAATCCATTACATTACATACTTTAGGTAATATAATCAGACTACTTCATGATTACTTTTGACCTTACTCGTTTATCACATTGATTTAAACAAGATAATCTTGCATAATATTGATATAAAAATGTAAAGAAAATTGTTATTAACAACATGAAGTGCATTAAACATTACATTACGTCATGCTTTCTCAAACTGGGGTTCGTGAAGGAGCTGCAGGAGATTCATGAATTTATTGAAAAGCTGGTTAAATAAGCAACTGATTCAAATGAATATAAATGTGTTCAGCAGTTGATACAATGTTGAAATGTTGAGGAAACACTTCTTAAAACTTATATGATTTTTGTAAATCCAGTGGTCAAATGCTGTGTGGCCTCTCAATTTTCTGTGTAATTATAGGCACCTAATTAGTGACTGATCTCTGTGTGAAAGTCCACAAAAATGGAAGACTTTCTGAGTGTATATGAGGGGTTGGCTAGATTAGAAAGGAACATTTAAAGGGCACCTATTATGCCCCTTTTTACAAGATGTAATATTGGTCTTGGGTGTCCCCAGAATGTGTCTGTGAAGTTTCAGCTCAAAATACCGCACAGATCATGAAGCAGGCCCATACGGAGCAGGCCCAGCTGTAGTACTGGAGACGCGGAGACCATTAGACCTAGCATTGTCTGAAAGGAGGCCGCAAGCTGCCGGGTAGCCAGAGCACGTTCTGGCGCGACTGTCACCCTCATTTGGGCCGAGTCGAAAACTGCTCCCAGGAACGATATCCGCTGGCTGGGAGACTAGAGCACTCTTGGCAAAATTGACCCTGAGCCCCAGGCATTCCAAGTGGCTGAGGAGAAAGGATCTGTGAGATAGTAGCTCGTCCTCCAACTGGGCTAAAACGAGCCAGTCGTCGAGGTAATTCAGAATGCGGATTCCCATCTATCTCAGTGAGGAAACCGCTCTTTTTTTTTCCCTATTAACTTCTGCTCAGAAAGAGCAATCCATGCACTTTGTAAAAGTGCGAGGCGCTAGGGACAGTCCGAATGGAAGGACTGTGTATTGATATGCCACTTCCTCAAAGGTGAATCTCAAGAATCGTCTGTGATGGGGGGCTATCTGGATGTGAAAGTACGCGTCCTTCAGATCCAGAGAAAAGAACCAGTCTTCTGGGCACACTTGCAAGAGGATCTGTTTCAAAGTAATCATCCTGAATGGCCGTTTCATAAGGGCGCAGTTCAGGCATCTTAGATTGAGGATGGGTCGAAGACTGCCACCCTTTTTGGGGACGAGGAAGTAACGGCTGTAAAAGCTTGACTCGCTCTGACCAGGAAGAACCAATTCTATGTCTCCTTTTGCCAGCAAATTCCTCACCTCTGAATGCAGGACGTGAGCATCCTTGCTCTGAACAAGGTGGGAACCCACCCACGATCGCGGGGATCTTCGAGCGGAACTGAAGAGTGTAAACCTCGTTTGTATTTTCCCCAAAAACCCAGTCTGACAAACGGGGATGGGCCTGCAGGCCTAGGACGTGTGGCAAGGGGTGTGATAATTGGGGGGAGGATAATCTTGTGGGGACCCAAATCGTGGTACGCGGAATAGGAACTATGCTCTCTTTTTGAAAATTTTGGGTTTTATTTTTCCTGCTATTAAAATGCGGCGGGTTAGTGGGTGGTTTTTGAAGGGGCCTAGTGTTCACAAAACCACATGCCGTGGCACCCGGAACTGAACGGGTGCTTGGAGCACAACAGAGGTACTGGGGGAAGGTCCTGTAGTGAGACTGGCCTCCTCCTTTCCTTTCCCGCGATCAGGAGGATGCCTGGGCCTGGGGTCCCTGACTCTTTGGAAATGGGTAGCGTCTGGCAGAGCGAGAGCACTAGCGAGCCTCAGGCTTGGGAGCCGCCTGGGCGGCTGGAGGTGCAGGCATCGCGGGCTGCTGAGTCGGCGCTGATTTGGGGTGACTAGAAGCAGCTGTGGAGCTGGAGCGCTTGGGAAGGAAGTGCCGCATTGCCTGGGACGACATCTGTGCAGCAGTAAAGCGCTCGGCGAATCCCTCAACTGCATGTCTGAAGAGGCCAGAGGGGGAGACCGGGAAAAAGCTTGAAAGATTGAAAGCTGCGAGGTCTGGGCCGGACTCATTCATGCCTTGGAGGAGTTTGGCCTGATATACCTTTAGGACTGCCATAGAATGGAGTGCTGAAGCTGCTTGTCCAGCAGACGTGTAGGCCCTTCCAGCGAGGGCTGAAGTCATCCTGCATGGCTTGGACGGGTAGGCGACCTTCGCTTTCCAGCCGATAGCCGTGGGCGAGCAGAGATGCGCGGCCACAGACTCATCCAGGCATTTTATTGTACCCCTTCTCTTCAGTGCCGTCGACCGTCATGAGGAAGAGGAGGCACATAGGCGAGCCAGGTAGGGGGCGCGCCACGACTTGGCGATTTCATCATGAACTTCCGGGAAGAATGGTGATGCTCGTTGACGAGGGGAACCATTCATCCAGGTGACTGCGAGTGTGCTTTTCTGGTGGAGACCACTCCAGTGCCAGCTCTTCCACAGCTTTGACAGGACGCGGATCAGTTCGCCGTCCATGCCTGGCTTGGGCTCGCTGTGGTCCGTAGTCGGCAGGGGGGCGGGGGCATTGATTGACCCCGACAGCTCCTCTGCGTCCGAAGCCAGTAACGACATGCTGTCGTCAAGTGCGTCGCACTCACTCCCACCAAACGAGACCAGATCGCCCGCAGCCGCGGAGGGATGCTGGTCTGGCTGGGACAAGAGGACGGGGGATACCTCTCTATGTGGAGAGAGTGGGGCAGGCATGAACTTGCTCATCTCCGGGCGCCGAGGTCCTCTGCCCCACTGTTTTTTCCTCACAGGTCCATGGGAGGGCAAACACCAAGTAAAGTGGATTTGCAAATAGGTGCCCTTAAAAGATAATAAAAAGGATGGGAGAATAAATAAATGATGAATCATTTATTGCTATTGCGTAGATAATATGTAATCAAGTAATCAATAAAAAAATAGCTGTAGTCTGATTCCGAATATTTTAAAATGTAATTTAATATAATTAAAAGTGCATAATTTTTGGAATCTGATTACATAATACATTTACATGTAATCAGTTACTACCCAGTCTGGTAATGGAAAGATAAGGTCTTTTGACACAGTGTGCACCATGAAAGATAGGTTTATACCTCTCAGCCACATTTATCAACGAAAAAATTCCAAAGGTTGGCTACACTGGACTCAGGTCTATAAAACCAAAACACATTTCAAACATCACAGAGATAAGAGGTGCATTTCGGATCTTCAGAGTCCAAAGCAACACCTCCCCACCACACCACTGAATTTACACGTGAATAAAGCAGACAAGTCACTATAATTTTTCACCTTCTAAAAGCTGTTTCAACTCTGAAATATGTCACAATACATAAATCAAGTTAGCCATATTTTCATATTTTCACCTTTAAACTGCAGTGAAAAAAACATGGTTTGAAATCGGTTATCAGGTTATTACTGACTGATTAAATCAGTTATTAGTGATTGATTAAAGGGGTGGTTGATTGCGATTTCACTTTTTAATTTAGTTAGTGTGTAATGTTGCTGTTTGAACATAAAAAATATCTGCAAAGTTATGAAGTTGAAAGTTCAATGCAAACGGAGATTTTGTCTTTTAAAATTCTGGCAGTTTATGCCTACAAAAACAGCTGGTAGGGATACAACGAGCTACTTCCCGGGTTCGTGACATCACAAACCCAGATAAACCCCGCCCTCGGGAAGAGGCAGCAAAAGGGGCGGGGCCATTTTGCGCTGCTTTAGAGAAGAGGAAGAAAAAACTAGAGGTGCACATAAAAATCTATTCATATATGAATTGCGATTCTGTCTTCTAACTATTCTAATAGATTCACAAGTTTCAAAATCAATGTTCTAAAAAGCAGCGGTTCTTAATTTACTGTTCTCACGTTCCCTGATCTGCCCACGCTCTGAACTCTCTCTCTCTCTCTCTCTCTCTCTTCTATCTTCCTCTCCTCACTCAGATCAGCTCCAGCAATGAAACTGTTTAAAATTATATCACATATTATAGCTATGAGAAGCGTTATACATGGACACGCGTGCAGTTGCCGTACAGTATTAAAGCTTTAATCAGGATAAAACGTATATTAAAAGCTAACATAAGCAGTAGCATTTACAAATAACAGCATATCTAAAAGTATGAGACAACAAAAAACAAAAAACATAGGCATAGGCATACTATTAAAAGCCGTGCTTACACAGGTTGATGTTTTTTTCTAGGCTGATTGGTTTATGGGGTGCAGTTCTAACATGTGAAGCTTCGCTTAAAAAAAAAAAACATTATTTTTCACATAATTTACATTTATTCTACACTGCTCTGTCCCTTCTCCTTTGAAGGCTCTGATCATTTCCTGTTTTTATGAAGCCTCTCCCTCAGAAATACGCTATGGGCTCAGATTGGTTAGCTGGCCCTGTGTGTTGTGATTGACTGGCCACCTGGTGAAGTCCAGAAAAGTCACGCCCCTCATCTCAGTGGCACGCGCTCAGTTTGTATTGTAAACAATGACGTCGTCAATATTGCTTATTAATTTGAGCCCGAATGAAATGCAGAGGACATTAGTGAAGAGGATCGTGCATAACCTGTGCAAACACGGCTCGTACAGGCGTTAGAATGGTTGGTTTTTATTTTTCTCTCATACTTTAGATAAGTGTATTAGTAAATGCTACTGATATGTGAGCTTATAATATATGTTTATACGGATTAAAAGCTATAATCCAGCAGAATACATGATTGCATTGTAGCATTTTTGTAACAGTAAGAAGTGTTTGCCAGCAAGTTTTGCTCGTTACCACAGCAACCGCGTCCGTGTTTAACGCTTCTCGTAGCTATGTGAGAAATATCTGTCTGTCTATACACATAAGTGTATAATTGGAACACAGTTCATTGCTGGAGCTGACGAGCTGATGATCTGAATGAGAGAGCGAGAGATGCAGAGCGCGTGCAGAGCAGGAGGACGCGAGGAACAGTATTAAGAACTGCTGAATGAAAAAACACAATAGTGTAAACCGGGCCTTATATACATTTTTATGCAAAAGTTTGGGCACCCCTGATAATTACCTTAAATTAATAAATACCTTATAGATACAGTAACATTTCAATTCTGAAATAGAATTTAATGAATCAACAGAAACAATGCAATGTGAATCATAACAAAACAGACACGTGCAAAAATTTGGGCACCCCAATGGAATAAGGAAATCAATATTAAGTAGAGCCACCTTTTGCTGAAATAACAGCCTGTGGACGCTACAGCCACTGATAATTCCCTGAATTCTGACTGCAGGTATTTTTACTATTCTTCCTTGTAAAATGTCAGTTTGATGGCTGACGAGCATGGACAGCCCTCTTCAAGTCAATCCATGGATTTTTGATGATATTCAAGTCTGGGGACTGCGATAGCCATTCTAGAACATTGTATCTGTGCCTCTGCATGAATTCCTTGGTAGATTTGGAACAATGCTTTGAGTCATTGTCCTGATGAAACAACCAACCCTGGCATAACTTCAAACTCTTGACTGATTTTTCAACATGGTTCTTAAGAATCTGCTGATACTGGGTGGAAACCATGCCTCTCAACTCTGACAAGTTTGACTGTACCTGCGACTGCCACACAGCCCCACAGCATGGACCCTCCACCAAATTTAACAGTAGGGAGCAGATTCTTCTTTTCCGCCATGTAAAGCACCTCTGGTGGTGACCAAATAACTCTTAGTTACTTAGTATCTTAGTTTCATCTGTCCACAGCACATTATTCCAAAATAATTCAGGCTTGTCCAGATGAGCCTCAAACAACTCTGCTTGTTGGCAGTATGCAGAAAAGGCTTTTTCCACATCACCTTTTCATTGAGCTGTTCCTTGTGCAGAGTGTGCTGGACTGTGGAACGATGCACAATGACACTATCAGCAGCAAGATGTTCTTGGAGCAAGATGTTCTGTGGTTTGTCTGTGACCATTCTAACCATTCTTCGCTGTTGCCTTTCAGATATTTTTGACAAGGACTGTTCCTGTGGCCTTCCATTTTCTAAATATATCTCAGACTGTGGAGGCAGAGACCTTAAACCTTCGTGAAAATTTTTGTATCCGTCTCCTAATTCACATTGACAAATTATCCTAGTTTTTAGTTCATTAGGGAGTTCTTTTGAGGTTCCCATGTTGCTACTTTCCAGTAGATAATCAAGGAGAAGCACAACTAGCAATTAGCTACCTTACATATCATTTTCCATGATGTGTTTGCAGTGTTAAGGTTCACTGAGCCAATCGAATCAATATTGTGTTGTAATTAATCAACAATAAGAGACTACATGTTTTAAAATCAACACAACTGCACAGCTTATTTATCACATTTAACTTTTTCATACAACTCAGTACTGCTACACTAAGAATTTCTGTCTGAAAAACACCCCTTATGTAGCTTTCTCTAGAAACTGAATGGTATATCACCAGAATATTTTCTTATAAAGAAAGAGATAATTATTATGCAGCCTCAGAGGGGTGCCCAAACGTTTGCATAAAACTGTATGAATAGATTTTTTTCGTGGACCCCTAGTTTTGACGGCATTGCAACAACTCTTCCTCTTTTCTAAAGCAGCGCAGCATGGCCCTGCCCCCTTTGTTGCATGTTCCCAGGGGCAGGGTTTATGTAAATTTCAGGTGTGATGTCACCAACTTAGGAAACTAGCTCGTTGTAGTCCCTACCAGCGTATTGTAGGCATTTAAAATGCCATATTAAAAGACATTATCTCAGTTTGCACTGAACTTTCAACGTCGTACTTGCAGATATGTTATGCTCAAACAGCAACATACAACACTAACTAAGTGAAAAAAGTGAAATAACAATCAAACACCCTTTAAATTAACTACTATTTAGTGTTAGATAAAATTAGTCACAACATTGTATGCAAATGTGTAACTGAACGTGAGCTTAACTTCTAAAGCTAAGAATAAAACCTGATTTTACTCCATTCATGTTGCCTAAATTGTTGTAAATTTTTTCCTTCAATAAATTCCTAATTTTCTGCTTATTAATAGTTGGTAAGGTAGCTGTTAAGTTTAGGTATTGGGTAGGATTAAGGCGTTAGAACATGGGCAGCAGAATATGTCCTTTATAGTACTAATATAAACAGCCAATCTGGTAATACTATGCATCTAATAAGCAATAGTTAATAGTGAGAATTGGTCCTTATATTAAAGTGTTACCAATTGTTTTAATGACCGATTAATTTAAACATACCCTATATTAAATAATGAAGTAATTACTAAACTAAAAGTGTAAATCCACTCTCTGACAGTAGGTGGTGCTTATAGAACAACAGAAATAGAGCAGTTTCCCTGGTAACTGCTGTACACAAACCAATGCTGCACTAATACATAGTATTTTATTAGGCATCCCACAGAAGAAATATGAAAAGGAAATACCATTGATACTTTGCTGCAGACAGTTGTTAACTTCAGAAATGCATTCATAATTCATTCATTCATACAATTTCTCTCAGCACTCCGCTTTAAAGGTTGTAAAACCTCAATGTCTTCCACTATGTTTTCACACAAAACAAGATCTACGCTGCAAGCAGCACCTGTGTGAGACTGTTGATAACTTTGCTTAATGCTGGACAGTAGTTACCTTGAGTCTTTCAAATACAGGGGTTTTCACTATGCCGTTCAGTTTAACAGGCTGTACACTCACTGGACAGTGCTGTGAATTTTTGGCATCATCTCTACAATCATCAAACTCCCGTCTGATAGATCTGGACATGAGTAGCAATGAGCTGCAGGATTCAGGAGTGAAGCTGCTCTCCAATGGACTGAAGAGACTAAACTGTCAGCTGCAGATACTGAGGTTTGAGATTCATCATCTATTAAATTTTTAATAGGTTCTTTAAGCATGAATTTGAATAGGTATGTAGAAGAGGTCGCTCTTTATAAAAGGGATGAAGAAGGAATATGGTTGCATAGAAAATAAGGGCAAGAGTCAGCAGCACAGGTTAAGTGCCGCGGATGCAGACATTAATTTAATCAGATCTAAAAACCAAAACTTACCTTAAACAGGGATATTCCGTCGGAGATGCAAATCTTATTGCTTATAATCCTCGTATCTGGAGATGGCTTGTATAGTCGTGGTCATCAGAACATATTATTCTTCAGTCGAACTTGTACTTTAATCAGATATATCAAAGAAGTGAAATATATAACAAAATATATGTCAGAGTCCCTTACGCAAAAGAAAATATATTTCCTAATATATGAATTATCAAAATATATTAAATGACATAATGGTATATCAGAAAATATACAGAATAATATATTGTTTAAATATATTACAATATATTGAATAATACATAAGGAATTGCTGCTTTCATATTGAAAAATATGTGACAATATATTTACTTATATATCACAATATATGTAATTTTATATTCAGTAACACTTTATAATGTATAGATGTACATGTAATAAGATATGGAATTGCATATGTAAAAATATATTGAACATATATTCATCCAGTATATACACACACATATATGGAAATATATATTATGTTTAACAATCATTTACAATATACATGTTTCAGATATTAAAATATAGCTAGCTTACAATAGCATAAGCACACCTGCTCATAATAAAGCACTTAGTGAACAGACTATCACTGTGCTGAACAGTGCACTGCCATTACTTTTTAAACAAAGTAACATATAGTTTAACAGTGTTTGGCCAGTCGTCTTCCTGACCACAGACTCTACTATTCTGCACAATGGTAACCCCACAAACGTACACATACCAGAAACCATTTTACATTTCAAAATAATACAACATTAAACACTAACAGATATCAATATATAGCTATATATGGTAATGCATATATTGAAAAATATAAGCACTAGTTTCCAATATATGGAAATGTATTATGTAATATATTGCATTATATTTTGCAGTATATTACCATATATTGTTGTTTCGTAAGGGATGTTCAGATTCATATGCTGTAAACTCACCAGTCAGTGTTGCGAAATTGTGGCATCAGCTTTACAATCATCAAACCTCAAGTGTTTATAGTAGCTCCAACCTGCTCCAACACACTTGCCTGGAAGTTTCTAGTGAGTCAGAAGAATTTGATTAGCTAGTTCAGGTGTGTTTATTTTTGGGTTAAAGCTAAACTCTGCTGGATAGTGGCCCTCCAAGATCAGGATCATCAATTAATAGGGGGCATCCCTAGTAAGCTTTTATTACTCTGTTCAGATTGGCAGGCTGTATACTCACTGGACAGTGCTGTGAATTTTTGGCATCATCTCTACAATCATCAAACTCCCGTCTGATAGAGCTGGACATGAGTGACAATGACCTGCAGGATTCAGGAGTGAAGCTGCTCTCTGATGGACTGAAGAGCCCAAACTGTCAGCTGGAGATACTGAGGTTTGAGATTCATTCATTTAGTATACTGATCCATTATAAACAATGACTGTATATGTTTATTAGATTATTTAATGCTTGAACTTTGTATATGTATAAGACTTACACTTTCTAAAGGGAATTGAGAAAATTGTTGCATAGAAAACAATGCATTTTAAGATGCCGTTGATTTTATTTACTCAGAACATAAAACCCAAACTTCTCCAAACATGACTTTTTCCTTCAGGAGAGTCAAATCTATTTGCTTATGATCCTCAGTATCTGGTAGATGGCTGTATAGATCAGCTGGTGATTGGAGCCATATTCTGCTTTTAGCAGAAACTTGTAGTTTTCACTTTTATTATATGAAATTGACATGTAATTTTTCAGTTTGTATTGTTCTATTCAGATTGGCAGGCTGTACACTCACTGGTCAGTGCTGTGAAATTGTGGCATCAGTTCTACAATCATCAAACTCCCATCTGATAGAGCTGGATATGATTCGCGATGAGCTGCGGGACTCAGGAGTGAAGCTGCTTTCTGATGGACTGAAGAGCCCAAACTGTCAACTAAAAATACTGAGGTTTGAGATTCATTCATTCAGTATATTGAAGCATTATAAAGACTCTCTATTGCATTAATTTTGTATACAACAGCACAGTTTAAAGGGGTCATCGGATGCCCATTTTCCACAAGTTGATATGGTTCTTTAGGGTCTTAATGAAAAGTCTATAACATACTTTGATTAAAATTTCTCAATGGTAGTGTAAAAAAACATCCTTTTTACCCTGTCAAAATTGGCTGTGTTCCCTGCAAGCCATTCTAGTCCATGTTGCTTTAAATGCTAATGAGCTCTGCTGACCCCGCCCCTCTCTTCCGTGGGGTGACGAGCAGACTGTAAACTTCAGCCACGAAACTGGCTAACTAGCACATATTAGGAAAGACTATTTGCAAAGTTTCATAAAAAACCCTTATACTCACTTCTACTATAGATGAAGCTGGATATCATTCTTATCTAAAAACAAAATGTAACTAAAATATTTTTTTACATTTTTGGCATATATATAAATTAAAAACAAATGAATAAATAAATATACAGTAAACTGAAAAGTTAATAGAGAAATATCTGTGCAAACATAATCAGGCCGACGGACAAATAGCCTTAACATGAAAGGAAAACTCAGTTTTTCAGAGGTCAGAACTCAAACAAAATAAATATATATAAAAACAAATAAATGAATGGCTGCACACTGCAACACTACAAGAATCTGGACAATTAGTCTATACCTGACTCAAAGCTATGCCTTACTCAATATCTTCTCATATTATGAGAAAGGGAACAGAAGTTTGTCTACGACATTGGGGAGAAGTGAGCTCTATGTATTGCCCGCAATAAAGCTGGACTTTGAGTAGAGGCACTCTGATGTTGTAGAAGTTAAGTTAAACGTTGTGCAGTAAGCACAGTACTAATTTGCACTTACACACTCTGCACAATCTTTTGGATATGCACCTAATATTAGCCACATTTATCTAGGTCAGGGGCGTCCAATGCTGCACCTGGAGGGCCACTATCCTGAAGTGTTTAGCTCCAACCTGCTCCAACACACCTGCCTTGGAGTTTCTAGTAGTGATCGGAAGAATTGATTGGTGAGTGGTGTGTTTATTTTGGGTTAAAGCTAAAATTCTGTGGACAGTGGCCTCCAGGTCAGGATCCATCAACTGTTCGGAGGCCACCAACTTCTAGTAATTATTCAGTTTTTTCATTAATCTGTCAGGACTGGCAGGCGTATACCACTCATGGGTCAGTGCTGTAAAATTGTGGCATCAGCTCTACGATCATCAAACTCCCGTCTGATAGAGCTGGACATGAGTTACAATAAGCTGCAGGATTCAGGAGTGAAGCTGCTCTCCAATGGACTGAAGAGACTAAACTGTCAGCTGCAGATACTGAGGTTGAAATTCAGATTGTTGATTTATATGCTGATTACACAAAATAAACATGTATTGAATTATTTTGAATTATCTTATCATATGTGAGGTTTGAACAATGACAATGACAGAATTTGGGATTGTTTTTAATATTGACTTCCAAGTACAAATTGTTTTAAACCGGCATGACAAGACCACAAATAAATAGGAATGGAAAAAATAATATAAATATTTAATTAAACAAAGGAAGGAAGCAAAATGGGATTTTACACACAGTGCCGGAAAAGTTGGAATGTTTTTTGAAATGCCATAAAATCAAGAATATGTCATTTGTTTAATCTTTATTTAATTGACTGAAGTACAAAGAAAAAAATTCCAATGTTTTCAATTTTATTTTGTATATGTAAACACATTTTTTTTTATGGCTGCAACACACTCCAAAAATGTTTCCACAGAGGCTTGTTTAACACTTTTTCACATCAACTTTCCTTTTAATTACAATGTTTAATTGTTTGGGAATTGAGGATACTAATTGTTAAAGTTTTGCAGGCAAAATTTTTGTCCAATCTCACTTGATACAAGACTTCAGATGCTCAGCAGTCTGTGATCATCGTTGTCTGATTTTCCTTTTAATGATGGGTCATACATTTTCAATAGGACTGGCCTGCACATCTGCATCTACGAAACCACGCTGTTGCAGCACATGCAGAATGAGACCTGGCACCTGTCTTGATCATGGACTTCTCATGAAAGACGTCATCTTGATGGCAGTAAATGTCTCTGGACAATTCCAATATATACCTCTATGTAAATGGCACTTTCGCACCCATGCCAGTCACCCATGCCGTTTGCTCTGCTGCACCCCATACCATGACACACGATTGCTTTTTGCTTTTGCATCTGTTGAAAATCTGGATGGTCGCTTTGGTCTTGTGTACTGAGAACTCAACATCTATTTTTCCCAGAAACAAGTTGGACTCATCTGACCACAGCACACATTTCCACTGTCTTTTTGTCTATATGAGATGAGCTCAGGCCCAGAGAACCCCGCGGCATCACTGCATAGAATTGATGTATAGCTTTCTCATAGAGCAGGGGTCGGCAACTTTTTGGGCATGAAGTCCCATTTTTAATTTTTTAGGTCTGTGTGCGGTGTGAATGCTCTAATCTGTTAGCATGGGCGCTGACCTTTTTTTTACGTTCTTACGTAACATATTACTGTACGTTCTGTTTACGCATGCCTTACCCCTTGTTTACACTGCACACGTCTGCTGCACATTATAGCTCCGACAAGGTTTTGTTCTGTTCTCCACGCAGTGCCAACCTATACCAGGAGAATTTCAGAAGCGAAGCAACTGCATTCGCGAGACTATGAGACTGTTTTTTTTTTTCATGTTTTTGGGGGGGTTCTGCTATGGTTAAGTTGGCTAAATGGTTATGTTTTGTCCGTTTTAATTGTGTTTATTGTTGTGCTGTAGCACAGAAGTCCATTGATGCACGAAAAGGATAAAATATTTGTAGCTGTGTTTTAGTCTGCACTGAGTGTTAGGCATCCGTCAAAAATAGACTAGGCACCTATCTTTAGCAAAACAGCACAGAGAGCCGCTTCTGAAATGTCGTATAAACACAAGCTTTGACTAGGGTGGTTGCGATCAGCTCTGGTGACCGTGTCAGAGCCGTAATGCGCCACAGACGTGTGCAGTGTAAAGAAGGGGTTAGACCACTGATCTGAACTGCCTTGTATGAGCAGCAGTCACGTGAATAATTTGCCGGAGCCACGCGCATCTGTAGACTAGTGCAGTGTAATTCTCACACTTTAGTTGTATCTATAGCTTCTCACAGACTGCGTGACCATGAGGAATGATTACCTCCAATTGTAAGTCAGTATGCAGTTTTGCCCATTGCTCGCATGCCAGTGATTATCCCTCTGTTGGCACGTGTGCCATAGGTTGTCGACCCCTGTCCTAGAGTAATAGAGATTCAAGTTGCATTTATTGATGCAGTGGCAGACTGTGTTAAGTGACAGCGGTTTTCCTAAGTATTCCTGAGCACATGTGGCTATCTGAGGTTTGAGGTTTCCTGCCTTGCCCTACACAGACTGAGTTTTCTCTGGATTCCCTGAATCTTTTCACAATATTATGTATGGTAGTTGGTGAAAGATCTAAATTCTTTGCATTGAGAAATGTGATTTTTGATTTGACTCTTCTCTCATGAAATTTGGCACAAAGTCATGAGCCAGGATCCAGCTTAGCTTGTAAAGACTGAGATGCTCCTTTTATACCAAAACATGATATTACATGAGAAATATTACCAAAGTACCTGTACTGTTCAAATTAAAGATGGGATATTATACTTTTCTCTTTATTTTGCCTCTGTCCCAAACTATTTTGGAGTCTGTGGCGCATCAAAATCCGAATGTGTTTATATTGGACAAATACGTTCTATATCTTTTCCAAATTAAATAAAAGTTAAAGAGAATTAAATCACAGATTCTTGATTTTATTGCAATTTACAAAACGTCCCAACTTCTCTGGAACTGGGGTTGCATTAATCACTACAATTATATAAAAAATGCGTTTCAAAACTAGCAGCTAAAGTTTGTACCTCATTAGGTCCCCATGATTTATGAAGGTTTTGTCATGAGTTCTAATGTCTCAGATAATCTTCATTGTTTCTGTGTGTGTTTGTAGATTGTCTATCTGTAGGGTAACAGATGAAGGCTGTGGTTATCTGGCTTCCGCTTTGCGCTCAAACCCCTCTCATCTGAGAGAGCTGGATCTGAGCTTCAATAACCTTGGAGAATCAGGAGTCAAGATGCTCTCTGATCTACTGAACGAGCAAAGCTGCACACTGAACAAACTGGATATTGAACAGTGCGAATAATTTTGTCTTGTGAATGTCTGTATATCTTTTCAGTTTTACTATCAGTGAAGTAAACTGCCGTTCAAAAGGAGCTGTAGAGCTGCAGGAAATAGAGGAAAATATTATTTATTTATTTAGGTACACCTCATTCTCAATGAAAGTACTTACATGGATAGGTCAGCCAAAATAAAAATTGTTGTCATTTACTCACCTTCACGTCATTCCAAAATGTATAGATTCTTCTGTGAAATAAAAAAAATTACATTTCCTTAAAAACTATTTTGTGAATAACTGAAGTCACATTATGCAATCTCTCAGGGATGCACAGTTTATAAGCATTTAGGACTGAATTTAATGCTGATTATACGTTACTCTCATTATTAGACTCCCCGTGAATACTGAGTTGGCTGTTTCATATTTTGTGGAAAACAGGTATTTTGCAGGATTCTTTTATGAATACAAATTATAAAAGAACAACATTTATTTGAAACAAATATTTTGTAAAATTATGTATTTACTGTTGCTTTTGATCAATTTAATGTATCCTTGATGAATGTATTTTTTTAAACACCCAGAGTAATTAATGACAGAATTTCATTTTTGGTTGAACTATCCCTTTAAGTATAGCATCTTGCTTGTTGAAAAAACTCTTTCAGCATTGATGGCTTGGGAAAAATCATGATCATATTTTTTATGCAGTTGCTTTTTTTTTTTTCTTAAAGCAAAAAAAAAAAAAATGTAATTGTTTTTTAATTTATTTGCTCTGTTACTGGCCAAACTGGCAACCACTGTATTTCAATCATGATCCAAACAAAGATGTCACACACATGTAGGAAGAGCAGTTGTATTTTATTTAAAATAGATTGAATAATTCCAGGATTTTAAGCAAAAAAAAAGAATGGTCTGATATTAGCTTTGTGAAACTGTTACATTAAACAGCAGACAAATAAAAACAGCAGATGGACTGAATGAAACTGCAAATTAACTCTCTGAGAGTTGGTGGCACTTATGAAATAGCAGCAGTATAGCATTCCCTTGGTTATTGCTGTAAACAAAGCAGCACTGCATTTACAAAAAACTAATTTAATAGGAATCATATGGAGAGGAAAAGAAAATACTTTTTCAACATTTCGTGCTGATCTGGAGATGTGATATAAAAGCAACAATTTCTGAATTGGCACAGGAAAAGAGCAGGTTTTTGGTTAAAAGATGTTTCATAGTACCCTACACCCAGGTGCCCAACCCTGTTCCTGGAGATCTACCTTCCTGCAAAGCTCCAACCCTGATCAAACACGGCTTAACCAGCTAATTAAGATCTTCAGGAGAACTTGATAATACGGAGGTTGGGCTGAGAAGGGTTGGAACTGAACTCTGCAGGTAGGTAGATCTCCAGGAACAGGGTTGGGCACCACTGCCCAACACATGATTACTTATGCATCCTGGTGCGCTTTCGGCAAGATACTATCACCTGTCCCCCCAAGGTGAGAGTGGCAGTGGTCAGTGACTGTAGGTGGAGGTTGATTGTGCTTATTAGTGACAGTATACTGCTGATGCTAGAGGAGGTGCTTGAAATGCTTTTTTGGTAATTTTTTTTTTTATGTGGTTAGAAGTTCTCATAGGGAAAATTAAGGTGCTTTATGGCACCGGGCCATAGCAAAAATTGTCATAGTATAATTTTGGTGAGTTTTGTCTACTAAATTTCCAATATGTACATGCATTATGACATTTGGGCAACACCAGGTTTTCAGAACAGGAGAATGTTTCTTAAATGTCAGGTTGGGCAAGTTGTCACAACAATTAAAATATTTTATACAAATATATATTTTTTATATTGTTATTATTTTATTACGTGTTACCTTTTTACTGCTTAATGAATTGTTTTGACTTTCATAATTGTCATAAAAATCATAGTAAATGTTTACATGTTGATGTAGAGTCTATAACAGGCTTTTTAATTGCACACTATGACAACTTACCCCATGTAGTGCAGCAATATAACCCACTACTGTATTAAATACCCGCTATATTTGTTCCTTGAAGTTGTTTCAGATGTCTTTACAGAAGTTAATTTTCAAGAATTAACGACAAAAATAAAATTTGCTAAAGCGAAAAAGTTAAATTATCCCTGGTCTCACATACATCTGCACAACCATCATTGTGCTACGTATAATGTAGGGTTCACAGCGAGGACAAAAACACTGAGCAAAACAGAACAAAGGTTACCATATATTAAGCCCAATAAGCCTCATTATTGTGCGACGTGGTGAATCGTCTTCCTTTGTTCAGTGGCTCTGTTTCTTTTGAGGGTTTTCTGTTATCGCATGTTCATTTGTCTCTGTGTGTGTCCCACATGTGGGTCTCCATTACAGAAACAAAAGCCACGGAAAACCGGTTCCCCTTTCATTCCAGCGTCATGGAGTTTGAATGTGGCTTAAACAACCTGCTGCGTTCTTTGAAGATAATGCACCATTAGTACATCAGACCACTGAGAGAGAGTCAGGCTGTGTCTGTCTCAATGGACTTATTCCGAAGAGAGGTTGGGCTTTATTAAAATTAATTTCCTTTTGTTGTCACGGCTCTTTTCAGAACCATATTTCTAAGTTCTATTCAGCCAGATGCACAACAAAGGGAACCCGAATTAGAACCTTCCGTTGCCATGGAGCCCAAGGGCTGTGTTCAAATGTCCATTCACATAGTCCTCTCATGATATACTCTCACTCTTGCTGTTATGGATATGTTGATAATTAAAACCATGAGAAACATGATCGACACAGTTTCCATCTGAATCTCTGAAGGCCAATTCAAACAAATTTCAACATTTTAAAGGGGTCAATGGGGATGCCCATTTTCCACAAGTTCATATGATTCTTTAGGGTCTTAATGAAAAGTCTGTAACATAGTTTGGTTAAAATTTCTTAGTGGTAGTGAAAAAACACCTTTTTTTTACCTTGTCAAAAACAGCTCTTTTCAGATCAGTTTTTGTAGCATTTTCCTTGAAATGTTAATGAGCTCTGCTGACCCACCCCCCCCCCCCCTCTCTCTCTCTTACGAGCCGCTCTCTGAGAGACGGTAAATTTTAGCCGCATTCATCGTGAAACTTTCTAACTAGCACATAATTAGGAAAGGCGATTTGCAAAGATTCATTAAAAAACCTTGCACTCACTTCTTCTGTAGATGAATGATTCGCGCTAACATAGACGCATTTATGTAGATCGGGGGCGCATTCCCTTCAGAAACAAACCTAATCCACTGCGTAAATGACGACCGCTATGTTCATTATTACATCCAACAACAGAACACCTCGATCGCTGAGGAGTCATTCTTGTCTACATCTGATGACAGCTCACTCAGGGCGGGTCTATGAAATGAAATTGAAATGTAATTAATTCCAACATCAGATCTATTACTGTTTTGATTCAGTGTGTAAATCATTATTGACAGAAATGCAGACGGTGTCCTAATCTCAGTCTCGGCTGCGGTGATGCTTTCATTTGATTGACAGCTGCTGTAAGAGTGCATTTGCTCTCATCATCATGTATTGTGGTTTGTTGAAAGCTTTGTGAATTTTAAATGGTCCTGGAGAAGAGATTATATTTAGTCAGATGAATGTGGTCGAAGATTCTCTACAGGTTGGTGGGTGTGGAAATGATGCTGTTGTTCTGCATGATGTGAAGTTAGTTGCCGTAGATCATATTTTAGTGCAAAGGTGACATCAGACAGGAGGGCTATGGACAGTCGCAAACTGAATTTCCTCAGTAACACTTACATTGTGCATGAACTTACTGTCAGGAGTAGTTTAGTGGGGAAAAATGGGATCTGTTAAGACTATGTGAGGGATTTTGCAGGAACACACCAACACAGAATGATGCATATTGAATAAGAATAATATATTTCTGATGAGTTTGCTGGTGAAATATGAATATTATAAAGATTCTATTGTTCTTTTTTATTTGAAAATTGTTCAATTCTGTCATTAGTTTCACAGACCATTTTTGTCTCCTATGAGTATGAGAAAGTTAGGACAGAGTTAATATTCAGTAGCAAAAACAGTTGGTAAGCTCTGTTTATTTCAAGGAATCAATTCAAACTGTCTGTTTTAGTGAACTGCTTCAAAAATCACTCAAGCATGGACATCTCTGTGTGGCATTTCCATATATTATATGAACGCAATTACATGTTTTAAAATATATATTAAATATTATTGTTTATGCATGGAAAATACATGCCATGGCTGCTTTAAAACAGATTTTAACGTTTTTTTCTTCTTGCATTATTCACAAAAAAAATGCATTTTGAGTATTTAATATGTATTGAAAGGCTCAAAAATATTAAAACGTAATGTTTTAAGCTATATCCTTGATATGTATGCATGTATGTTTTCACCAAAGCATGAGAGTTCAGCTCAGAGAGTCAAGTAATCCAGGTTTTTCACTGTGCATTGTGATGCCATGCTGCTCTTTTGCATATTGACTGTATCTATTTAAATGCTGTATCCATTATAGATGATCATTATTCATTCTCTCTCAAGTCTGTCAGAGAGAAACTACTGCAAACTAACGTAAACAACAGCAGATGAGTTGGTATGATGTGGCGATGCCACTAGAAATAGAAAAAATGCTCTTTCTGTTTCTTTGCCATTCTGTGGAATGGAGTGAAACAACAGCAGCAGCAACACAACTCCTAAAAAAAACCCTCCAGCATTCACCGTTTTTGTCTTAGTCTGTGCTGGTGATTCAAAAGAAACTCGACTGCAAACTGTCACCCAGTCAATACTCAATGGATTCCGATCTCTTTGAGTATTGAGGCTCTGGTGTGGAAATAACAGGCGTGACTCTGAGAATGAGCTTGAGTGAAGCATCAAATATTCAGCAGCTCTGAAGCGTCGAGGAATCTGTGTCCCGCACCACACACAGAAACTTCTGTGACACACTTCACTGCCTCCAGTGCTGCTCTCCTGCCCGTCCCCGTCCCTTCCTGTCTTTGCCTCTTTTACATTTTATAAAGGGCTTTAATTCTGTGTTCTTGCTTCTTATTGGATTCCTCCATTTTATTTCAGATGCTTTATTAATTTGTCACATGTCAGAATAAAAAACCTTCATATAAACACTTTAATTGGAAAATTATTGTTTGATAGAGCTCAAATTAATTTAAAATCTATATCTGATTATGCAGATATTAAAAGGCTCGAATGCATTTTTTGTCTTTTTATTTTTCACCTCAGTTCCATTTACAGTTTGTTGTTTTTTTTTTTCCACCCAATACATCATGTTTCTTTTATATATATATATATATATAATATAGAGAGATATAAATATATAATTTAATGAATTAAAGCTCTCTCAGGTATTATAGATATACAATCTCTTTTTGGGTTTATTTTGATTTTGATCATTTGATCAGACTGACAAAGTTCAGAAATTTCGAGACCAAACTGAATTTTTAAACAAAATTTTAAACGTAAAATAGACCATTGCACTACAACACAACGGTCAGAAGTTTGATTTCTCAGGCAATAGATAAACTAATAAAATATATATTTGAATGCATTGTAAGCCGCTTTGGATAAAAGTTTAACAAAAGCATTGTTAAATGTGCAACATGTTGAGGTCATTTTTGAATAATCATTGTAAAAATATGTACAATTGTTTCACACAATTGTTTCTTGACTGTATATACAGTAGTGTGAACTGTAAACTGTACTCAATGAGTAATAAGTTAGTACTCCATTCTGAACATGAGTAGTACTTTAGTAGCAAGTTATCCCACATAATCTGGTTCATTTTACTTTATTGTTTTATTTAGTTTTATTTTATTTTGGCGAAGGCAAAACATTTTGTATATCACTGATATAGTCAACCAAAACTACATATATTGCAATGCTACTTTTCAAATATAACTTTATATTCGAAAGGATATGCTACTATTCCTACAAGTACATACTTATTTATTTAATTGTATTTTTTTACTATGTTTGCACTACATAAGTGTTCAGCACAAGATCATTAAATCAGGAGTAGTTGAATCTTTTCCATTACCCAGGACTAAAAGCAGGAGCAAGCAAGAAAAACTCAAATGGCTATTAAAAAAAGAAACTCGGCTGCTGCGCTCGTGGCTAAAGTTGAGTGTGTGATAAGAGGCTCTTGAGTGATGTTTTATAGTCCAGAGGTTCCTCCGACAGACCTGATTAGAGCTTTTCAACCGCTGACAGTGTTCAAATATGCAGCTACTTCTGTGTAAGAATCATATCAGCACGCTGCCAAGAGCAATACAGGTTATCAGCCCACCAGTATAATACAACAATTATACAGTCGCCACACAATACATATAGACTAACCCCCGCTTCATCTTTAATTCAGACTCCATTTACTCTGCCAGTTAGTGTGTAGGCAGGCGAGCGCCGCTCTTCTGGATGATAATAGCTGTGAATGAGACTCTGTGCGGCTAATTGCACATCAAACAGATCGTGCTGGAGTGAGATTAGTGTTGGTCCAGAGAAGCTTCTCAGAACAAACCTCATCTTCTCCTTTCATTCTTCAGTCCCTTTTTCTGTAGGCAAATGTGCAGAATTTTGAATACTTATTTTATTGTTGGTTTCAATATTAAAGTGTGCTTATAAAGCTGTTTCTGATCAATCTGATGTTTAAAGTCCCATCACACAGCTCAGTGGCAGCAACTTGGTGTGTTTGTACCTACTTATACATATTTTAGGGACAAAATTGTACTTAGAAATGAGCTAAACCTCACAGTTTAGGGATGTAAAAAGCACATTTCTATAGCTCAAAGAGTAGAGAATGCCACTCCACTTCAGGGCGTCTCCATCGCTCGGTGTTTTTAAATCAAATTTAAAGACTAATTTTTACCCCCTTGCATTTGGGTGATGCTGTGTACGGTACCTTTGATGTATTTTTTGTGTGTGTATGCATATTTTAATTAAATTTTTTTTAATCTTTTCTGTTTTTTCTTTTAATTTTGATCTCTGTTGCTTTTTATCTAACCTTTTATTGCAAAGCACTTTGGATCAACGATTGTTGTGTTAAAGTTGTGCTCTGTAAATAAAGTTTGACTTGATTTGACGAGTAAAACTAAAATCATGGCTTCATTTCCTAAGAAATGCATGATTTGCATACCTTGAATGCAATGTAAGTGGCTTTGGATAAAAGCATCTGCAATCATTAAAAAAAAATCCTGAACGTTTTCTGAGTGTGGGTTAGGATTAGGTTACAGTATTTATAATAAGCTGTAAATAAAATATTGTAAGTCTATGAAATGTCCCCATTTAGATCTTTGTATACCACTCTATTTGTAGCACTTGAAATATTCTTCCTCATGCCATCAAACTCTGCTTTTTTTAGATCTGAGTAAATGAAACGGCAAGTTAAATGGCTCAATATGTTTGAAAATGTGGTGATATAAATTCAGACTGTAAACAGACGAGGGAAGTACAGTCGTTTGCATTTAATATCTTCTCTCTCGGCACTAAAATGGAGAGCAACAGTCATTTGCACATTTACAAATGCCCCATTCATATTCTCCATACAGAAATAGATTTTTAGCAGCAATGTGTAAACATCTCAAGACAGACTTACCATGAGCTCCGAGGTTATTTAGTGATGATAAATATACACAAACTAAATCTTGTTTATTAGCAGAATTCCCAGTGAGGAACCACACCGCCCATAATCCCAGAGAGAGATCCACCAATTAGAGAAATTACTGTTACTATGGAAAAGAAGAAAAAATATTAGAGAGCGCCCACTCCCATGGGTGCATTATACAGTATAAAGCTTATATTGTGAAAATATTAAGCATTTTCAACAGCTGTTTTCTAGGGAATATATTGTAATGTAATTTATTTCTGTGATGCAGCACTGTATTTTCATCATTACTCCAGTCTTCGTGTCACATGATCTTCAGAAATCAGTCTAATATTCTGATCTGCTGCTCGAAAAACATTTATTATTATTATCAATGCTAAAAACAGTTATGCTGCATAATATTTTTGTGGAAACCATGATGCTTTTTATTTTTCAGGATTCACAAGTTCAAAAGAACAGCATTTATTTGAAATAGAAATCTTTTGTAACATAATTATAAATATTTTTACTCTCACTTTAATCTCCTGTTTTAATGTGTCCTTGATGAATAAAAGTGTTACTTTCTTTCAAAAAATAAAATGTTTGCTTTAAATAGTAGATCAAAAAGTTAGAACTCTTTACTGTAGGTTTTTCTATAGAGAGACTGAATGAATGCTCTGAAGCTTCTGCTGCATTACAGTGAGGTTAAACCAATTAACGCCAGGCCATAGCTACAAGCGTTAAAGGCCTGTAATAACTTCACACACAACACACACACACACACACACACATACACACTAATGGATGGATGGATAACAGATCAACGAGCTGGAGACTGAGTGAGCAAAGCAATCAGTTTAACACCAGCAATGTTCATCATGCATGTTGCTTTTTCAAATCCGCCTACAGTAATGCTATAAAAAAGACATGTCTGTGTTCTTCTCTCTTGGAGGCTGGTCGATTAAGACAAGCTTTCTGTGTGCAGTCGGGTGAGATCCTCTATATTTGTGTTTTACAGAATTAAATATATGCAATGGGATCAGCAGGGAGCACAAGAAGGAGTGCATTAGAATAATTAAAGGCACACATGCAGTGCTGGCATGAAGAAACACAGACACATGCACTGAAGAAGAGAATCCATCAAATGTAATCTGAAGTGTTGAATGAGGTGAACGTGTGTGTTTTATCTACATGTGTGACACTGAGGCATGTTCATACGCGTGGAGATAATCTTGTTATGACAGTGCACTTTAATTTGGCTGTCATATGCTCCAATATTCAATACCACGATTGAGGTGCCTTTGAGCAAGGCACCGAACCCCCACTGCTCCCCCCAGGTAAGCGGCCTCCGCGCATACATGCTGCCCACTGCTCCGGGTGTGTGTTGACGGTGTGTGTGTGTGCACTGCTGTGTGTGTGCACTTTGGATGGGTTAAATGCAGAGCACTAATTCCAAGTATGGGTCACCATACTTGGCCACATGTGAAAAAAAAAAAAAAAAGTCTGTCTGAATGAGTTATTGTTCTGCGTCGGAGTGAGAAGCCTGAGGTGTTTCTAGCAAGATCTCACGTCCAAAAATATACATTCATTTGAGCTGCCTTCTTGTGTTTCTGGGCCCTTGTAACGATAAACCAGGGGGGGGGGGGGGGGGGGGGGGGCTGAAACATACTAAAAATCTGGTGTAGAAACCATTTTTACTCAGAAATTGCTAGTAAATGTCACTAATGGCAAGTAACAAATTGAATCAAACATGTACACAAACATGTTTTCTTGTAAAATGCACTCCAGTCATCTTTGTTTTATTTACTACTTTAAAAATATTTTTATGTGCAAATACTTGAACGCAGATTCTTATTCGCTTTTAAAATTATTTTTCTAAAGTTGTACAAAAAAAATAAAATAAATGCAAAGATCATTGGACTGTTTTACAGCTGATTGAAAATATTTCATTCTTTCATTTTCAATTTTTCACATTCAGTGTGTTACTTGCCATTTCTTTGTAATTATTTGTGAAATTTACTAGTGATTTCTTCTTAGTGAAAACTGTTTTAGAGTAAATCCTACACCAAATTGTTGCCAAAAGAGGCGCTAGAGAGATTATTAGCATCATTTGTCTTCTATTGTTAGTTTTCTCTTTCAGGTCATCTACTGTCATAGCAGAGCATCAGGGGAATCATACAAAGCAGGTCAATCTAGCAGCCTGAATAATAACAGCTAAATAATCTTTAATATGTTTTAATGTCTTTGAAATTTGATGGAGAGATTGTTGACAAAAATGGTGCATTCTGGGATATGAAGAAAAAGCTCATAGTGATCATAGTGTAGTTATATATTTGCACAGTATATTGAGAAAATGAACATTAATAATTAGGCAAACTTGGTAAAAACTAGTGATGTTTTAAAACTAAAGATCGACTAAATGGTGGGCCGTGGGCCACAAAGACTCATTTGCTCATTTCAGTCTTGATCAGAATGTGTAACTTGATTAAAGATGAATTTATTCATGCAAACGGGCAGATTTCTGATGCACAAAAAATGCTCAGGTAATGTTGACGTAATGTGCTTTTTTTAAACGATGAAATCACAGGTGCTAATTGAAACAGAGCAGTGAAAAGACAGTGTTTCATACACGCAGTCAGCCAGGATTGATGTGTAAAATTAAGTCGTAGCACTTTGAGCAAAGTGAAAGTTAACTGCAAAACACTTCTTCATCTCTCTCTCTCTTTAAATACGCTTCTCGTTCTGGAAGTTTCACACACCAGCTTTACACTTCAATTTATTGAGACTGTTTAATTAGTTGAGAAACTTCTACAAAGCACATTTCCTCTAAAATGCCCCTTTATCACAATATAAAGGACTGTTTGGCTTTATTGCTCCGCTTTTCTTGCTCTGAGACAAAATAACTATTGACTTATCACAGCTGCGTTGCCTGTTTGTCTCTCTTCCTTTAAAAGATAATTTCATTTTATGCTTTATGCAAACTCTATAAAGCAATATTTTGGGTTTTAGACAAAAGATTTTGCTTTAAGTGGATAAATAGGAATTGATTCATAAAAACACTGCTCATATTTGAAATGGGAAAAGAATAAAACCCAAAGCGGACTTCTGATACATGGAATATGCAGAATAAATTACATGCACACAACTGAGGCAAAGTCTTTAATGAAACTTTCATATAGAGAGAAATCACTGACAACCATAAAAAACAGCCGCAAACAGTTTTTCTTAAAGAGGTCACATCATTTTTTTTTTTTTGCATGTAATAAATGTCACATTCAAATGTTTAATCACTCTAATTTAAATTTTAAAAATCATCCTTATAATAACAAACATACATGTTACTACCTGTGGAGTCACGCTTTATTGATTTTATAAAATAAAATATTGCCTGATGCTAAAAAAAGAACCACTTCAGTATTTAGTATTAATGACATAAGATTGGCAGAGTTCACCCATTTTTAACTGTGCCTTTGAATGTTTAATTATACAAAGATTTGTCTAGTATATAATTAGTCTTTATGTTAACTATATGTGTCATATAGAGCTCATGGAGTTAAACAGCACCTCCTAGTGTTAGACTCAGGGACGACACCCAGGCCTTTAAATACACTGAACAAAATTATAAACGCAACACTTTTGTTTTTGCCCCCATTTTTCATGAGCTGAACTCAAAGATCTAAGACTTTTTCTATGTACACAAAAGGCCTATTTCTCTCAAATATTGTTCACAAATCTGTCTAAATTTGTGTTAGTGAGCGCTTCTCCTTTGCCGAGACAATCCATCAACCTCACAGGTGTGGCATATCAAGATGCTGATTAGACAGCATGATTATTGCACAGAAGTGCCTTAGGCTGGCCACAATAAAAGGCCACTCTAAAATGTGCAGTTTTACTGTATTGGGGGGTCCGGGGGGGTCCAAAAACCAGTCAGTATCTGGTGTGACCACCATTTGCCTCACGCAGTGCAACACATCTCCTTCGCATAGAGTTGATCAGGTTGTTGATTGTGGCCTGTGGGATGTTGGTCCACTCCTCTTCAATGGTTGTGCGAAGTTGTTGGATATTGGCAGTAACTGGAACACGCTGTCGTATATGCCGTTCCAGAGCATCCAAAACATGCTCAATTGTTTGACATGTCCGTTGAGTATGCTGGCCATGCAAGAACTGGTATGTTTTCAGCTTCCAGGAATTGTGTGCAGATCCTTGCAACGTGGGGCCGTGCATTATCATGCTGTAAAATGAGGTGATGGTTGTGGATGAATGGCACAGCAATGGGTCTCAGGATCTTGTCACGGTATCTCTGTGCATTTAAAAATGCCATCAATAAAATGCACCTGTGTTCTTTGTCCATAACATACGCCTGCCCATACCATAAACCCACTGCCATCATGGGCCACTCGATCCACAACGTTGGTATCAGCAAACCGCTCACCCACATGACTCCATACACGCTGTCTGCCATCTGCTCTGTATAGTGAAAACCGGGATTCATCCGTGAATAGAACACCTCTCCAAAGTGCCAGATGTCATTGAATGTGAGCATTTGCCCACTCAGGTCGGTTACGATGACGAACTGCAGTCAGGTTGAGACCCTGATGAGGACGACGAGCATGTAGATGAGCTTCCCTGAGACGGTTTCTGACAGTTTGTGCAGAAATTCTTTGGTTATGCAAACCGATTGTTTCAGCTGTCCGGGTGGCTGGTCTCAGAGGATCTTGGAGGTGAAGATGCTGGATGTGGAGGTCCTGGGCTGGTGTGGTTACACGTGGTCTGCGGTTGTGAGGCCGGTTGGATGTACTGCCAAATTCTCTGAAACGCCTTTGGAGATGGCTTATGGTAGCGAAATGAACATTCAATTCACGGGCAACAGCTCTGGTGGACATTCCTGCAGTCAGCATGCCAATTGCACACTCCCCCCCTCACAACTTGCGACATCTGTGGCATTGTGCTGTGTGATAAAACTGCACATTTTAGAGTGGCTTTTTATTGTGCCCAGCCTAAGGCACACCTGTGCAATAATCATGCTGTCTAATCAGCATCTTGATATGCCACACCTGTGAGGTGGATGGATTATCTCGGCAAAGGAGAAGTGCTCACTAACACAGATTTAGACAGATTTGTGAACAATATTTGAGAGAAATAGACCTTTTGTGTAAAAGTCTTAGATCTTTGAGTTCAGCTCATGAAAAATGGGGGCAAAAACAAAAGTGTTGCGTTTATAATTTTGTTCAGTGCAGATAATTCAGCTAAAAATTTTAATTCTGTAATTATTTACCCACCTTCAAATCATTCCAAACCCATATGATGTTATTTATTCTGAAAGAATCTCGAAGAATCTTCATGCAGCTCTTTTCCATACAAAGTTCATAATAACCACAACAGTCAAAATAATGGTAAAAAAAGTCATATGAAAGCTTTGTGTGTGGAACAGATTGAAAGTGTTTTAATATCTGTCTGTCAGAACTCAGGACATCATATTAATATGAATTCCATATTAACAATATTTCAGCTCAAGCATAAAAAAAAATACATATTTTTGCATATTTAAGGTTGTTTAAAATGTTATGATGTTAAAGGTATAACAAATTCTGCCATGTGTATAAATATTTTAAAATGTAAATGATATATTAATGGTCATAAAATTATTTCTTTCTCTTTATTTTCAGGTGAAATATGAGCCAGACATATTCTTGACAGGTTTTGTGAGATTCACTCATTCAGAACAAAACTAGCAGACTAATAATCATCTGTCAGACCACTCAAAAACTCCATCTGACAAGCTACAAATGGTCTGTCCACCTCCGTCCACTGCACTCGCCACACCAGTGACCAGACAAGGGCGTTTCTATAAATAATGCATCAGACCTCTCCAGAGAGTAAATATAATGTTTAATTGAAAGATTTTGCAAGGTCACATTAGGTAAAGTGCTGCTTCCTCCATCAGACAGCGCCACCTATCAGCCACGAGCAAAAAAGAAAAAGAACAAGATAAAACTGGAATAAAAGAGGAAGAATTTGCCACCTGATTTTCTAAAGTTTGCGAGGTTAGTGGCATTAAATCTCGGAAATATATTCAGACTTTTTGAGACACTTACAGAGTAATTTATGAGCAGAAATGCACTTTATGCTTTGTTTTCTGACGTCCTTTTTCTGTTTGTAAAACTTTTTTGGATAGATAGAAATTCTGATCAGAAAGTCTGCACACATTTCCATTATATTTTAGTTTTTTTTCTTGCATTAAGAAATGCAAAAACGTTAATTGCGACTTTATCTCACAATTCAGACTTTTTTTCTCACAATTCTGAGATATAGACTCTGTCAAAGGTATAAACTATATGATATAAACTCTGATGTTCTGAATTCTTTTTCTTGTGATTCTGAGTTTACATTTCACAATAGAATTGTTTTATTTTTTATTTTTAAAGAAATGCCGAATGGCAAGATATAAACTCAGAATTATAACTCTTTTCTTGTGATTACAAGTTTACCTCTCACAGTTCTGTTGTTGTTTCTTCAAAGAAATTAAAAAGGTGATTGTGTCTTTTTATCTCACAATTCTGACTTTTTTTCCTCTCAATTGCAAGTTAACATCTTGCAATTATGACATTTTTCTGAGAGTTGTGAGATACAAAGATATCGCAAGTTATAAACTCAGAATTTCGGGAAAAAAGTATGAATTCTGAGAGAAAAATGCAACTTCAAATCCTGAATTGCAAGACTTAAACTCAGAACTGCGACATGTAAACTTGGCATTGCACGAAAACAGGTCAGAATTCTGAGTTTAGAAGTCAGCATTGCGAGGGGGAAAATAGTCTGACTTGTAAGATAAAAACTCGCAATTAACTTTTTTTTTATTTCCTTGGTTGAATCAAAAGTCCTTAGTTTTCTCATTCTTTGAAATGATTTTTCCCCCATGCCAATCTATTGTGCTGTAATATATTTCTATTAAACCAGCCTTCAATTGCACATACAAAGCAAACTGCATTTGGTTGCTAGAAATGTCATTCAGACATTCTCCTGGCCACAATAACCTACAATGTGAACCAGACCTTATGCTGATATTCAAAAGTCAGAATATGCAAGCATTTATTTATCTATGATCATTTCTCTAATTTAGGATTCGTGTTTCTAGTAAATCAACCCTCCAATCAATAATAATAGTGATGATGACCTTAGCAAACACAATCAATAATGACTAGTGCATTTCAAGATTCTCACAATCCCTGGCGTTCACTTTCTGTTTAAGTCTCTGGAAGGCAGAGCGTTGTCGGGCAGGTTGTTGAGAGTGAACTCAAGGACGCAGTTTAAATTTGCATGAATCACTCTCAGATCAAAGGAGCGGCGGGGCGCCAGTCACTCGCAGAGCTCAAATATGATGGAATGTTTATTTCTGGGTCAGTGGGGGTGCTAATGAGAATGCATTCTAAGAACGAGAGCGCGAGCGAAGGCCTGAACAGTGGCTCTTGATTGGTTCGGTTTGACAGCCGCTCACCGGGAAGGACATTGAAAATGACAGGCCGCCTGCGACCGGAGAGAGCTACACCGACCGAATATACAGCCAAAATAACGGAGAGAGAGCAGAGACATGTTTTATTTATGGGCTTGCTACCTGAGTTAGACTTTCACATACAAAACTTTCTATGCAGAAAAAAAATGTCATATATTTACAGCAATAAAACACAGGAAATGTCAAGTTTACTGTCACTCTTCCCACTGCAGACCAAGAGAAAAGTAATCAAATATAGCCTTGTGAAAAAGAACTGTGCTTAACTGTTCAATAGGCTATGTGCTTGTAGTGTACTTCATTTCTTAAAAGCAAATGTCACAACACACCCACACACACACTCTCTCTCTCTCTCACACACACCACACCCACACCACACACACACACACACACACACACACACACACACACACTCACACACACACACACACACACGCGCGCGTACGTGAGACACAAAGGAATGGTCAAAAGTGTAGAATAATATATCTTTAAAAAAGCTCTTCTGCTCATAAGGCTGTATTTATTTAAACAAAAAAAATGCAGTAAAAACAGTGATATTGTGAAATATTATTGCAATTTAAAATATTGGTTTTCTATGTGAATTAATTGGTAATTGGGTATTTATTCCTGCGTCAAAGCTGTATTTTCAGCATCATTCCTCCAGTCTTCAGTGTCACATGATCTTTCAGAAATCATTCTAATATGCTGATTTAGTTGTTCAACTAATTGCATTTAATATACATTTAAACTACAATACATTCTCATTCGGTTACAAAAAAAATGCAATTATATGTCATTAAACATTACATTCAATATATTTTTAAAGTATGTCATTTTTACAATAAGCACTTTTATAAAGTATGTTGCGTGTACTTAGCATTTCATGCAGAACCACGTTACAACACATGATAATGTGACTGCAGACATTACAGCAAAATAATGCTGTAAACAGCACATACTGTACAAACAGTCATGAAACAGCAAACACTGCATGCTGATGTGGTTCTGTTCGAGAGGAGATGCACTGACAGTATAGCTTCTGAGCTGGATTTCTAATGCATCTCACTTATTATTGAACTTGTGAATGTGTAATTTTTTCGTCCATTAGAAAGTGTCTAACGAGATGAACAAAGCCATGAAGAAAGGCTGAAGGTTAAGCAATCGAAGATGTTTACACTTCTGAAAACCACTCAGGCGAGCTGATCTGTGAGAAAACACGTGACCCCATCAAATCAATTGAGTTCAACAAACACTAATTACCAGCAATACAGTCAGTGGAATACTAGCTTACACTGTGCAGTTTACCTACTATTAACAAAAAACATAGTTTAAGAAACAGTATATATTATGATAAAAGTGTCAAACACTGCCAGCAGGTGTCTGTCTAGTCAAGTCGCTTTTTACAACAAACATTGTTTTAAAGCAGTTTTACAGAAAATCCTATTCTTAATGTTTAAAATATCTTTGCCATGTAGATGCATTTAGCATATTAGAGCTGGATGATAATATAGTTTTTTTGCAAACAATCAAGCAGTTGATGTTTACTAGTACATACTATTAAATGTGAGTGTGTACACTGTGACTAAAGTTGGCTATAATTGTAGTAGTTGTATAATTTGTTATTAATTAAATAAATGTATTAATTCATTATGTGACGATATTGAATATGATAAAGCATTTGAGGCATATAATCTTGGAACTGAACATTGTTAATTAATATTTGTAATATAATTTTGGTATGTTATTCCAAGTATAGTGAGAATGTGTGTTAGTTTTATAGAGCGCTTGTGTTGTGTGTGTGTGAGTGAGTGTGAGTGAGTGTGTGTGTGTGTGTGTGTGTGTGTGTTGTGTTGTGTGTGTGTGTGGTTTGATGTTAAGTGTGGTGAGTGAGTGTGTTGTGTGGGGTGTGTGTGGAGTGAGTGAGTGAGTGTGTGAGTGTGAGTGTGAGGGTGAGTGTGAGTGTGAGTGCGTGTGTGTGTGTGAGTGTGTGTTTGTGTGTGTGGGTGTGTGTGTGTGTGTGTGTGTGTGTGTGTGTGTGTGTGTGTGTTGTGGAGTGTGTGTGTGTGGTGTGTGTGTGTGCGGTGGGTGTGAAGTGTGTTTGTGAGTGTATGTGATGTGAGTGTGAGTGAGTGCGTGGTGTGTTGTGGTGTGTAAGTGGAGTGTGTGTGTGGGGTGTGTGTTTGTGTGTGTGTGTTGAGTGAGTGGTGTAGTGCCTGAGGTGGTGGTGTGATGGGTGTGTGTGTGTGTGTCTTGGTAGAGTGTGTGTGAGTTGAGTGGTGTGGTGGAGTGTGTGTGTTGTGTTGTGTGTGTGTGGTGTGTGTGTTGTGTGTGGTGTGTGGTGTGTGTGGTGTGGTGTGAGTGTGTGTTTGAGTGTGAGTGTGTGTGTGTTTGTGTTTGTGTTTGTGTGTGTTTGTGTGTGTGAGTGAGTGTGAGTGTGAGTTGAGTGTGTGTGAGTGGTGAGTGAGTGAGTGTGTGTGTGTGTGGGTGTGTGTGTGTGTGTGTGAGTGAGTGCGTGGTGATTGAGTGAGTGTGTGTGTGTGTGTGTGTTGTGTGTGTGTGAGTATTGTGTGAGTGTGTGTGTGTGTGTGTGTGGGTGGGTGAGTGTGAGTGTGCGTGGTGAAGTGTGTGTGTGTGTGTGTGTGAGTGTGAAGTGTGTGTGTGTGTGTGTGTGTTTGTTTGTGTGTGTGTTTGTTTGTGTGAGTGAGTGAGTGTGTGTGTGTGTGTGTTGAGTGCGTGAGTGTGTGTGTGTGTGTATCAGTGTGAGTGTGTGTGTGTGTGAGTGGCGTGTGTGTGTGTGTGTGTGTGTGTGTGTGTGTGTGAGTGAGTGAGTGAGTGAGTGTGTGTGTGTGTGTGTGGTGTGTGTTTGAGTGTGGTGTGTGTGTGTGTTGGTTTTGTGTGTGTGTGTGTGTGTTGGTTTGTGGGTGGTGTGTGAGTGAGTGTGAGTGTGGGTGTGTGTGTGAGTGTGAGTGTGAGATGTGTGTGTGTGATGTGAGTGTGAGTGTAAGGTGAGTGAGTGGTGTGTGTGTGTGTGTGTGGCATGTGTGTGGGTGTGTGTGTGTGTGTGTGTGTGTGTGTGTGTGTGTGTGTGTGTGTGTGGTGAGTGAGATGTGAGTGTGAGTGGTTGTGGTGTGTGAGTGTGAGTGGTGATAGTGGTGTGTGTGTGTGTGGAAGTGTGAGTGAGTGAGTGCTGTGTGGTGTGTGTGTTGTGTGTTGAGTGTGTGTGTGTGAGTGTGATGGTGAGTGTGTTGTGTGTGATTGTGATGGAGTGTGGAGTGTGAGGGGGTGGTGTGGTGTGTGGGTGTGAGTGTGATGTGAGTGTGTGTGTGTGATGTGTGTTGTGTGTGTGTGTTGTGTTGTGTGGGTGTGTGTGAGGTGAGTGTGTGTGTGTGTGGTGTGTGTGAGTGTGTGTGGTGTGTGTTGAGGGAGTGAGTGTTGGTGGTGGGTGTGAGTGGTGAGTGTTGCGTGTGATGTGGAGTGTGAGTTTGAGAGTGTGGTTTGTGGCCAACTGTTGGTTTGCTCTTACCATCCGCCCTTCCTACTAAGTGGGCCCAAGCCCCCAAGTTGCACAGAATTCACTAGTGAGATAGGAACACCATTGCAGGTATTTAAGGTTCAATCTATTACTTAGCAGGGTAGAACAGACTTTATTAGAGTAGCAGTG
>JADLZN010006638.1:0-17500 GCA_018155175.1 Sinocyclocheilus anophthalmus | reverse complement strand
TGTGTGTGTTAAGGGGGTGTGGTGTGTGTGTGTGGTAGGGGGGTGTGTGTGTGTTGTGTGGTAGGTTGGTGTGTGTGTGTGTGTTTTGGTGTTAGGGGGGTGTGTGTGTGTGAAAAATGAATGTTAGGGGGGTGTGTGTGTGTGTGTGTGAGAATGTGAGTGTGTGTGTGTGTGTGTGTTAGGGTGTGTGTGTGTGTGTGTTAGGGGGGTGTGTGTGTGTGTGTGTGTTTTTTTTTTTGTGTGTGTGTGTGTGTGTTTGGGGGTGTGTGTGTGTGTGTGGGTGTGTGTTAGGGGGGTTGTGTGTGTGTTAGTGGGTGTGTGGTGTGTTCGGGGGTGTGTTGTGTGTGGTTAGGGGGTGTGTGGTTTAGAGGGGGTGTGTGGTGTTAGGGGGGTGGTGTGTTTAGGGGGTGTGTTAGGGGTTTGGGTGTTAGGGGGTGTGTTAGGGGTGTGTTGTGTGTGTGTGTTAGGGGTGTGTGTGTGTGTTAGGGGTGTGTGTGTGTTAGGGGTGTGTGTGTGTTAGGGGTGTGTGTGTGTTAGGGGTGTGTGTGTGTTAGGGGTGTGTGTGTGTTAGGGGTGTGTGTGTGTTAGGGGTGTGTGTGTGTTAGGGGTGTGTGTGTGTTAGGGGTGTGTGTGTGTGTGTGTTAGGGGTGTGTGTGTGTGTGTGTGTTAGGGGTGTGTGTGTTAGTGGTGTGTGTGTGTTATGGTTTGTGTGTGTTAGGGGTTGTGGTGGTGTGTTTGTGTTATTGGGTGTTTGGTGTGTGTGTGTTAGGGGTGTGCTATATTGACACACAATTAGATCCAATATTTCTGGGATTTGTAATCGATGACTATATTTGTGTTTTATAGTGCTGATACCGTAAGACTGCCGAAGACTCCTACTGTTTTGTAAATATTCTTTATATTCTGTGTGGTGGTCAGTTCATATTGATAGAAATTAATCTTTTCCAATAAGCTTAAATTAATTTGTACCTTTTTCTAGGCATTTTTACCTTTTATACAGCCATTTATGTAAAAGTATGCATTTATCTTTTGAGTCAAATTCTTACATTAATCAGGGAATTAGAATAATAAGACATTTGGGCTGTTACCGAGCAAATTAAATCCACACAGACGCTGCATCTGAAGCTCCGTTTAGATGCGTTTACACACATGTATTTTGTTTAATGCAAGACATGAATGCATTTAACCTGCAATTACAAATGCATAAATAATGTTTTGATATATTAAACATACAAAGCGTTGAATACTGATATTTGAAATGATTTAAAACATGAAAAAGAAGATAACGCCAAATGTGAAATGTAAAAGCCGGCCAGCAGGTGCAGCAACCCGGTTTAATAAGTGATTCGTTTCCTATTGTAACCGCTCATTTAAACGAGTGAGTCAGCAGAACGACACCCGTGTTGCTCATAGACACAAAACAGCGCGGTGGCTGTATTCGGGATGATCTTTGTAGGCGAAATAGAGCAAAAACAAGCAATATGGTGTCTAAAACGTACGTCTCTTAATTAACTTGTTTATTGAATTCAATGTCACATTTGTAATCATGGTAATTTTTTGGAGAAAAACGGCACTCTTCGTGTGAAATTGAGTAACTATATGAAGTGGTATACATTTTCTGCCGTCATGTCTTGAATTTGTGATCATTCTAAATGCATTTTAATACTGAATCATGCAGTGAAAGAACACACACTAAATGCGCACACGCTAGTCACGCTAGTTTTGAATGGAGTTTGCAAAATACTCGATAATGTCAAATCGCACATCGTTAAAACCACAATGACGATATTATCGCAGACGATATATATCGCACACCCCTAGTTGGAGGGCAATAATCCAAAGGGTACAATGTTATGTTTTAGACTTTAAGATAATCTATAGTAATTGTAAACATTATAACCGTTTCTGTTCCGGTAGATGAGCTGGTTTGGTCTGTAGGTCATGACTGAAGATGTGAGCTGCCGCTTTCAGAGTAAACTAGTGATGGTAATTAAACCAGCAGGTTGTGAATTATTAGAATACAAAGTAGCTGTAGATCACACCGTTCTTTCCACAACCTGAATGATTTTACTCGTTTGTAGTTTTGTACTTCACCGATCACCTGAGCGTTTATTCGTGCAGTTCCTTTAATGCACCGGAGTTAGTGATGCCGTGCTTTTAAAAAGCTGTGGTAGATATTTTTCTGCCTAAGAGAAAAGGTCTTGTTGAAACACTAACGTGTGGTTTTCTTTAATTCCAGGTGAAGGAACTCTTTAAAGAGCTGAATGTCAAGTGTAATGCCATAGAGCTGGACCTGATGGGTAAGAGCACAATAGCTATTTTGCATATTAAGTGACTTTTACAGTAATTCCTTTCTTTGGAGTGAAATGAGAGACACGGAGGAAGTGCCAGTCACTGCTCTTTGTATTCTTCAGCTGATGGAAGTAGTAGCAGATTCACGTCTGAAATAATGCATGCAAAACACTTTATTACATTTTTAGGTGAAATAAGATCTTAAATGCGTTTCATTTCTATTTTAAGGTACTTAAGATTAATATAAACTCAAGTATGGTTTTCACCATCAAAATAGTTGGTGTGGTATTAAACAATTCAAAACAAGTGTTTTTCTTTTTTCTAAAAATAAAGTTTTAGCATTTTAAAGGGAAAAACAAAACCAACAAAGTTTTTTGCTATGTGAAATAAATGCATTTTCTCTAGTAGTCTCAGGCTTTGCACACTATTGTGTTTTAATTTGTTTATCTTCACCAGCAAGTGGGCCCAATTATAATACTGGCGAGTCTAAATATTTTGTCAGTGATGTGTGCTATCTACAGAAACTGGTTCTGAGATTACAGCTAACTAATTGTTGACTACATAAGTACTCAAACCAGATGTTTACTACATTTGTTTTGCTGAACATGCAATTGCATAACATGCGTTTTTACATGAAGTTCTTCCTGATATGCAAGGTTACCGATTATGTATGTTATCTGTATGTGTTTCCACTTCAGCTAATATTATGTAATGTTCATGTTTAAGGTTATTGAACTTTTACTGCTTCATTGACGGAGTTGAGCTGAAGGACTCTTGCATGTGTTCTCTGAACATTGTGCTGAATCTCTTAAGTTAATGTTTAAGTGTTGGCCGTGACGGACGACCTGCTGAGTCACTCCAGCTCCAGTGTTACTAATGTCTAAAAAATAATCTTCCTCTTCTTGCTTTCATTGACTCATCCTCACCCTCCTCCATGTCTCATTCACATCTCATGCTCTCTTTATCTCGCTGTCCATGCGCAGCTGTTCATCTCATGTTCGTAGCATGACCCTGATAATGGATTCTTTGGCGAACCGCTCTAAACCTGATTAGCTGCTGTGTTTTTCTCTCTGTGTTTGGAGCCAAACATCGCTTTCAGAAGCAGACGAGCAGTGCCAGATCCGAACCTGATTCGATTATTGGAGAGCTGCCCATGTGGTGTAGATGTGAAACGTGAGCGGTGAGGTCCTGACTGATCATGTCTGATGTTTTTCAGAGGACGGAACCAACTACCAGGACTTGCTGCATGAGATGACGGGGCAGAAAACCGTCCCCAACGTCTTCATCAACAAGAAACACATCGGAGGCTGTGACAAAACCATGAAGGTGCTGATTTTTCTGACTGATCTGTGCATGTGTAAGACAATGTTTCCCGCTGGGTCTCACTGGCCAGACTTTTGAGTGTTTTCATAATTGCTGGGCTTTATCATGTGCGTGCCGAAGACCACCAGAGAAATTAGTTGGTCGTAGACTTTCCCTCTTTTGTTAATTATTAGCAGACATAATGTCATTTCCAAAAGCAAACGGTGTTTTACAGTTTTCACTCTTCATTCATTTTTCTCCTAGATTTGATGGTGTGAACCTCTGCAACTTTAGTTATCGAATGAAGAATAACCAAGTGACCTATTGCATTTGCTATAGTGTAATTTCATGCATGCTGTTCCAACACGGTTTACTAAAAACCAGTGGTTTTCCATTCTGAGGCAGTTCTTGCTTCAGTTCACTGTCAAGGGGAGCTGATGGTCATGAGCGGATGCTTCAGTTAGTGAGCTTTCTGCTGCAAAAGCCTCACACACCCTTTCATGTTTTTTAGAATAATTATAGGTCGTTGAAAGGTAATGAAAATGTTGCTGACTGTCACACATGTCTGCTAGAAGGTATTCTATTTAATTTACGGAATTGCTCTCATCGCTGATTCGGAGCAGGGCTTTCGGTTTCATTTTCTCTTTGAAATGTCTCATGTCAGCATTTGATTTTTATTTCTGTGAATTTATAAATGGCAAACGCAATTCTAGAGACTAATGGATTTGTGAGTTGTGACTGGGAGTTGCCATAGACCTCCTGACTAAATATTAGAACTATATCAAGCTGCAAAGTGTTGTTTAAAATATAAACAATGTAATACTAATAATAATATAACCAATACTTTTTCAGCCCTGCTAGCACATCATTTTTGCTGTTGTGATGATTTGTTTTAGAGTTTGTTCTCAATTGGCATCTAACTGTCTGGATATCTTGACCTTGGTAACTTTTACATTGACAGACACAATTCCAGAAATAATTAAAAGCAACTTCTCACAGTGTTTTAGCTTGTAGATGGCACCAATGATGCTCCAAATGCATTAAAACGTGCCATTCTGTGACACAGATGCATGCATTGAGGTTCATTTTTAAGGACTTTTTTTTTTCTACTGTAAACTAATTCACCTGTTCATTTGTTGAGTTTTTGTTAGTTACCCTATCAGAAGGCTGCTTTTGGATTCTATATATGAAATGTCTGCTCATCAGTGCCTAATCACTATTGCATCTATCTGTAGAGTATAAAGCAGCTCTGTGGGAGAGACGTTTGGTAATCGAGCTGAATAATGCTCAAGCACCTCTTCACCATGCCTCTTATCAGCATCGTTTTTATGCTCCTGCTAATGATGGGTTTGTTGTCGTGGTAACAGGCACACAAAGATGGCGTCCTGCAGAAGCTGTTGGGTGAAGGCAGTGAGGTGTTCGACTATGATCTCATCGTCATTGGTGGTGGTTCTGGTGGTCTGGCGTGCTCAAAGGTGAGTTAAATTACACCGAGATTCTTCATTTATAATGCTGTTTAAATACTGTGTGTGTGTGTGTGTGTGTGTAGGGTGAATTCAGGTCAAGAGAGCCACTTTGCGTCTCTGAGTTTCAAGTTTTAGTCTTGGTGTTCGCATTTTCTATATATATATATTATTGATTTATTTATTTAAGCTTGACATGCAAGAAGTAAAATATAGATCTAAATAAAAATTATTTAAGGCACAGTGTTACACCAACACAATTTTTTTTCTGTAGGCTATACCTAGTATTAAGCCACAGTATTAATGTTTTTAATGCAAATAATGTGTATATTTTATGTTACTCTACTTTTCTAAAAAAAAATTAATAGTCCTTTGTATGCATTTATATTTACAGTTTTCCATTTAATATTAATTTACAAGTTTATGAAAATTAAAAAAGGGGTTTTTGGTATTTCAGTTTGTGAACTTAAAGCATTGAAATAAACAATTTAAAATGATTAATAATGAATATATTAAAAAATATCAACATTTTTTTAGGCGAAACTAAAGGTGACCCTGGACAACAAAAGCAGTCTTAAGTCGCTGGGGTATATTGTAGCAATAGCCAAAAATTACATTGTATGGGTCAAAATTATAAATTTTTCTTTTATGCAAAAAATCATTAGAATATTAAGTAAAGATCACGTTCCATGAGATATTTTGTAAGTTCCTACGTGTGTGTGTGTGTGGGTGTGTGGTGGATGTAATATATTATATATATATATTATATATATATATATATTTATTTATTTATATATATATTTATTTATTTATATATTTATATATATATATATATTATTATTATATATATATATATATTAAATTAATTTATTGCTTAGTAATTTGCATTGATAAGAACTTCATTTGGACAACTTTTAAGATGATTTTCTCAATATTTAGATTTTTTTGACCCTCAGTTCCAGATTTTCAAATAGCTGTATCTCGACCAAATATACAAACCATACATCAATGGAAAGCTAATCTATTCAGCTTTCAGATGATGTATAAAACTCAATTTAAAAAAATTGACCCTTATGACTGATTTTGTGGTCCAGGGTCACAAATTAACAATTAGAAGTGAATTGCACAGTATCGCTTAATTATGTTGCCAGCAAAATCATCAGAAACGTAAATCCAAACTCTATAGGAGCGCATGAGCAGTTCTGTGGGTTTTGCACATGAATCAGAGTTATCTGATTCAAACAGGAAGCAGCCGCATTGGGGAAGAAGGTCATGGTTCTGGATTATGTTGTTCCCACACCGAAGGGCACAACCTGGGGTACGAAAACCGGAATCAAAAGCATGCAGGTTTAATCAAAAATGACTTGTAATAAGAGGATAATAAGATGTTTCTGTTCAGGTCTGGGTGGCACGTGTGTGAACGTGGGCTGTATTCCCAAGAAACTGATGCATCAAACAGCCCTGCTGGGTACAGCCGTGGAGGACGCACGCAAGTTCGGCTGGGAATTCAGTGATCAGGGTGAGTCGTATATTCAGCACGGCCGAAAATATACAGCGGTACATGATAAACTGGCTCTTTGATATGGATTGCAGAAAAGAATTACATCACATAATTTAATGCATTCCAGATAGAAGTAGTAAAAGTAAACGTGAGTTCTTCATGCGGTACAGATTTTAAGGCCGTATGTGTGAAGGCTTGAAGTTGTGATGCAATTTTGTGATTTCTGATCTGAAGACATGTTTCCGATTGATTTCCTCTTTCTTTGAAAGTTTCAGTATATGTTTTTTAATTCTGTGACCGCAACCTTGTGAATATTTCTTGAAATGGTTAAGAAGACTGTTACGAGAGTCCTCATTTATATCTGTAATCGAAAGAGTTGTTAATGTGAGATTTAACTCCAGAAATCTTCATAATACACAGGACGAGTGATCATTGCAGCATTCAATGTATTGCTTTCAAAAGCTTCCCTTAATGGTCTTAATGTAGATTTCTTTTTGTCCGTCTCCTGTTTTAATTCGCATTCTCCTCAAATATTGGCTTTTTATTAAAGTGACTCACAACTGGGAGACGATGAGGACCGCGGTGAATAACTACATCGGTTCACTGAACTGGGGCTACAGAGTTTCCCTACGAGACAAAAACGTCAATTATGTCAACGCCTACGCTGAGTTTGTGGAGCCGCACAAGATCAAGGCAAGTGTATTCTGACTCAAGACGAATGTCTTGCATGTATTGTGAAGGCAAAGCCGTTTTCTTGGGCAGAAGGCTAATGGACAGCTAAAATGAACTTAAAAGAGATTCACTACAGGTTCAAATACAAAGTGAATGCAAAGAGAACTTGATTCTTTGAGTTTGAGTTTGATTCTTTTAGAGATAAAATAAGTGTAAAGCGTAATTAATTAACTACTTTAGGGAAAGCATGCCTTAATGTCACAAGGTATTGCTTGGAATAGGAGAGCTGCTGTTTCTTGTAACTTAGTCTAAATGGCACCAGTATTAAATGCTAAAAGTTGCATATTGCTTTCCAATAACAGTCACGATCTGCCAAAACCTGCCCTCGTCTCACCTTTTTGTTTACTCTTCACAACAGGCCACAAACAAGCGCGGTAAAGAGATGTTCTACACTGCAGCTAAGTTTGTCCTGGCGACGGGAGAGAGGCCTCGTTACCTGGGCATCCCTGGAGACAAAGAGTACTGCATCACCAGGTGAGCTAAGACTCTGAGTTCACCGCGGTAAACTCCCTCTGGAGAGCCGCTTAATCGCAGCTGGACCTCAGGGGGTCGTTACTGGTTTATTTACAGGATTTATTGATTTAAAGCTGATTCATTCTCAGTCACTAAGGGAAGGAAAGCTTCCACTGCATGACTTGTCGAATAAGAGGAGGATTTCCTTCTGTAGCTCTGATATGAACGGCATAAATGTGGAAAATGGTCATGTGGCTACTTATTTTTAAATAACATACTTGTCCCTTTGCTCCTTTGGGCAGAGTATGACATAAGCCTGGTTCAGACTGTCAGTCAGAATCCGATTGTTTGTGATTGGAATCCGCTTTAAGTGATTGGCTGTCCACACTGTATATTTCAACTGTTCAGATTTGATTTGTGTGTCCCATGACGCCCTATCGTTTTATATCTGCATTGGTTTCCATTTCCAATGTTGTCTTACAGCGTGACCACATGTTGCCATCGCGCTGGCTTATATTATGTCTTATGAGTAGGGCTGGGCGATAAATCGATAACAATAATTATCACCCGATATAAATTTCCTCGATAAACGATAACAAGAGTTCAATAAATGTTCGATATAATGTTTATGAGGCAAAGGGCGGAGCGAAAGAGCGCTAGTCATTTGAAGCGCGCCACTCGGAGCATTTATCGGCTCGGATCAAAGTTCAAACAGCGGTGCGGCGCGAGCTTCACTAGAGCAGATGTGTTACTCGCTGATGAGTCTCGGTCAAACTGTGCTGTGTGATCCAGTGTGAAGCGCTTGCATTCAGCAAAGAACACAAATAACTCTGTTTACAGCCAGAGGAAACGGCGCTGACAAACAGGAGAAACACTGTGCGCAACGATACGGTTAGAAGACTTTTTAATCTACAAATTGCCATTTATCATAGATTTACTGTAGTAGCACTAACTGCACAATGGTATTGTGTCAGAAATGTGGGTACTTGTGCAACTTATTTTAAGTATTAATAATGAAACAAATCCTACATCCTAACTTAAGCTACTATGAATGTGTAGTTTCTAAGAGACAAAAAATTTTATTATTTTTATAATTATTAATAGTATCAGGAACACAAACCGGTGTGTCTTGATTTGAAACAATATTACTCATTCGAACGTGCAGAACGAAGAAATTATTTTCTTCCAAGATATTTATTTAAAGGAAAAATGACCGTAAAAGTGTAAGAATCAAAAACGAAGTGTTGTCAGGTTGATCATAAAGAAGATTGAAAACAACAGGACCCATCTGTTTTTTACAACTTTCACATTGGAGCAAAATTGCCTTTAAATTTGAAAGAAATAAAATGTGACATTTATCGTGATAATTATCCATATCGACTGATATGGAAAAAATTATCGTGATAATTTTTTTGGCCATATCGCCCAGCCCTACTCATGAGGAAGCAGCAGAAACTTAGGAAAGCTTGAATGCATGACTTTTTTTTTTTTCCTGTGCTGACGTCTCAAAACAGGCAACAGTATATAGTAAATTTCCGCTCTACTTGCACTTCGCAACAACACAGCCTGCTTATGCAAAGACATTCAGCGTGTTACAAACAGCATCTAACGTGTTCAGTTTTTACATGAGTATGACGTGAGAAACTGACACAGGCAAATAAGCTGTTCGAAATCTGATCTGAGCGGTGAGACTGAAACTGATTACCAGAAATGTGTTTTGAATAGGGGTTTATACGTATGAATGTTGCTTGAAATGGATTAGTAAAAATCACTTATGTGGGTTTTTTTATTTATTTTTTTGTTTCTGTTCTTACTTGCTTCTAAATGTGATCGGATTCCAATTGTTTATGCACACAATTTTTTTTAACAGAGTCTGAACAAGGCCACAGTAATGTTCAATTTCCAATAGAGTTTGGCCCTTGATGTAACAAGCCTTTAAACTGAATGCCTGCGTGTTCTTTTATGACTCGCGTCTGAGATTTCCTGATGGTTCATTCATCTTTTATCTGATAAGGAAGTGAGTGGCAGGTGTTTGGCAAGACTCAAGCCTCTGCGGCTTTCAATATATTGACTTTTCTCTTTGTATCCGTTTACAAAGTTCTGTATGTGTCTGAACTTTTGTCTACATTTGAGGAAACGGGAGCCGTCTGTGTGTCCTCACTGGTTTTGTTCATTATTCGCAGTGATGACCTGTTCTCATTGCCCTACTGTCCCGGGAAGACTCTTGTCATCGGGGCGTCGTATGTGGCTCTGGAGTGCGGGGGCTTTCTGGCCGGTTTGGGGCTGGATGTGACCGTCATGGTTCGCTCCATTCTGCTGCGAGGATTCGATCAGGACATGGCCAACCGTGCGGGAGATTACATGGAGACACACGGGGTCAAATTCCTCAGGAAGTTTGTTCCTACCAAGGTTGGTGCATGTGTGCTGTTAAACATTACTGAAATCTGAAATGATGCTTTATCTGTCGCAGCTGCGGTTATGAAATGCTCTTTAGGAGTATTATGATCATGGCCTCTTTACTCGCCTTTTGTTGGTGATAAACGATTATTATTTTTTTCTACAGATTGAGCAGCTTGAAGCTGGAACTCCAGGCCGACTTAAAGTGACGGCCAAATCAACCGAGAGTGATGAAATCATTGAAGGAGAATACAATACTGTGAGTATCATGTCTGTGTGGCCAAAAAGCAGAATTCGTTTTAGATATCATTGAAGTACATCAGGTTTTTTTCTTTTCTGCTATCTCTGGCTATGTTTCAAAACTGGTGAGCTGTCCTGCTGTCAATCCTAACCCTGCATAGGCATCTCCTAATGCATGCTTTCAGATGAACCGAAACCTCATAATTGACCTGATTTGGAGCAATCCATATTTAAAACAACTATAGGTACAAATATAGGTCTTCAAGGGTAACACAGGAGACTAAAGACTCGTGAAAGTACATAGCATGCACAAATATTGGGAAAAAATAAATGTATGCATACACGCAAAACCCTGTTCAAAGTTTTGGGATGGATAAGATTTATTGGTGTGTGTGTGTTTGTTTTTCTTCTGCTCACCAAGGCGGCATTTTATTTATTTTTAAAAACATAATATTGAGTTATACAATTTTAATAACTGTTTTCTATGCAATATTATGTGAAAAATGTAATTAATCCTATTCAGTGTCACATGATCCTTCAGAATTAATTCGAATATGCTGATTTGCTGCTCAAAATTTGAGTATCAATGTTGCAAACAGTGAAGGCTGTTTCAAAGAATCCTTAAAAAAAGCAACCAGTGTCCACAAACAGATGAGAAATAAAGTTCAAAAGACGCATTGTCTTGAAATAGAAATCCATTGTAACTTGGTATGGACTTCCTCTTGAACAAATTTAATGCGTCCTTGATGAATAAATAATTTTTATGTTTTCAAGTCATGTTTTTAAACCAAGATTGCAATTACGGGGGGTTTAAAAGCAGTAATGTGGAGTATTTTGTCAGAGCACTCGCATCAGTTGTTTAATATAAACCTTCACTGGAGTTGTACAGTTAGACTACGGTTTAAGGTGGATGAACAATGCTTTGTCATTTGTTTTTTTGAAATTTATTAAATTTTTTTTTTTTTTTTGCGGTTTCTTATAACCTGCGGGAGAGTCTGGTGTTTCTGTGGACTCAGCAGTGTCACATTCCTTCAATATTTCTAATGTTTTGTGTGTCTCTGCAGGTGTTGATCGCAGTAGGTCGTGACGCTTGTACAGGAAAGATCGGTCTGGACCAGGCTGGAGTTGAAGTCAATGCCAAGTATGTCTCTTTCATTTGAATAGTTTATTTTGGTCATCTGTCCTCACAGTCCCTCCCACATCCCATAACAAAGTGCTTGTTGTCATGGTAGCTCTTGAGAGGGCGGGTTCTGGAGTGTCATGGTGAATCAGCAGTATTGACTTTGGGAACTGGGCAGCGTGTCCAGTGTCTGACCTTAGGACACATGGACTGTGTTTATAGAGCACACTGGGTCAGGAAGGATTCAGCTAAATGTTTCCATTCAGTAGTGTGGAATGATTAATATTAATTCACACACACACACACACTGAAGTGTGTGTGTGTGTTTGAGACAGAGGTTTAGATCCGTTCCCAAGCAGAATCATGTGATTCCATATGACCCACACGCATGTGATGCATGACTCTTTTATGGTTCCTCTGTATATATGCGACTCCCCGAGTATTTACAGAGTTATGATTTGAAATGCTGAGTTGCTCATTTCAGTTTAGTAATGCACACAATTTGTGTGTACATTGACAAGTCATTGTGCACTAGTTACAGTAACACAGAGTCTTCCTAGATTGCAGAAGTGAGCTGAAGTTGATGTAATGTGGCTTTTATATGACAAAGCATTTTTCGTTGATGCTTTTCTGCAGCAATCTCAAGAGGTTTCATTTGTGCTTTAGACAAACTCGTGGCTTGAAGGTGCATGCGTGTTGAAAAATGTAGGTGTATCAAAACATTTAGGGGTGCAATGACAAAGTACACTAGGTTTTTAAGTTTGTTTCAAACTGTATTTAATAATCGTAGGTATATATAGGCCTATCTTAAACTGTTAAAAATGAGACCGTTATTAAAACTGAAAATGGAGAAATCTAAATAAAAATAAACGCTGAGAAAGTTGCTATAAAAACAAAATAGTTATTATACTTTATTTATTATGCTATAATTAAAAAATAATTCTAAAAATAAACTGGCTTGTATACCATTGTTGGTCTTAATTTCACATTTACGAATACATTTAATCAAAAGGCCACTCAAATCAAAGGGCTCAATTTTTTTAATTTCAACGGTATTAATTTGTAATTATTTAAGGCCTACCTTAAACTGTATAAACCGTAATATACCATCACTCATGGATGGATGGATAAACGGAGGATAGAACGCACAACATATTTGTTAAGAAATCCTAGATTTTTGAAGTTAAAACGCTGATTCTGGTTTTTTCATCCCCAAGTGAAGAACTCTTTAAGTGATAATTATGTTTATTAAATCATGTTTAAGACTTTTGATCTGATTTTTCATAAAACAAGTATTTTCATTTGTAATTCATAAATACATCTTGCATTTGAGTTCATGCATATCTATTTTAAGTCGCAAATGAGTGAAATGCTTGCAACTGTAAAACAGCATTTTAGTCATTGACATGAATGCACAAATCTATTAAAACCTCAATACAAACGTTTTGATGCTTTGAGGGGAAAAATGGTAGATTATGATCCTGCTGTTCACAATAATGACAAATGTTTCGCAACCGAGTAATACAACGCGATTCGGATCAAGCATCAGAAGCAAGTGTGAAATGGACTTTTAATGCGAGTCCTTCATATTTCACTGTTGTTGGTGTACACGCAGTCTTTACTTAGTCCTCAAGACTTGGACTTCGCTCTCCCAATGCTAACATTGAGTCGTTTTCTGATCCTCCGTCCAGGAACGGGAAGATCCCAGTGAACGATGAGGAGCAGACCAACGTTCCTCACATCTATGCCATTGGAGACATCCTGGAGGGGAAGTGGGAGCTCACGCCTGTGGCCATTCAGGCCGGGAAGCTTCTGGCTCGCCGACTGTTCGCCGGAGCTACTCTGAAGGTCTGGCATAGTCATGACTGTTCTTGTGTGCAGTGTTGGGGAAAGTTACTTTTAAAAAAAATGCATTACAATATTGCGTTACTCCATAAAAAAGTAACTAATTACGTTACTTAGTTACTTTTTATGGAAAGTAATGCATTATTGCGTTACTTTTAAAATCTTGCTTGTTTGTTTGTAAAATAAAAAATTCAATTTTTGGCAAATATAAAAGCCTTTCCACACCAAAAGTAAAATGAATAATCCTCAGGCTGAAGGGAAAGTACATTTACGAACTACAGTAAGAAGGCATTTTCAACACTTAAGCATAAAAAAAAGACATGTTCGTCGAGAGTAATAGTGCTATTATTTTTTTTTTTTTTTTTTTTTTTTTTTTTTTGTACGCGTGAAATGCATCATCGAAGGTAAGAAGTATAGAATGGGATTTAATGCATAAAGGATATTTGTGTTGTTTAACATTTTAATTATTGCAGGTTTGCGTCATATTTTGAGTTGCATTATTTTTATTCATTTTAAAGAATACTGAATCAGTGTTATTTTTTTTTAATTTCAGTGAGATGAATTAATGCATATTCATAATTATTTTAGAACTACAGTAACATCTTATTTCTCTCAGCATGGGGACAGGAGAGCTGTCAATTCAAGAAATTGGGGAAAAAAGTACTGGGCTACTTTTTGAAAAAGTAACTCAGATATTTCTTGTAAATTAAAAAGTAATTTGTTACTTTACTAGTTACTTGAAAAAGGTAATCTGATTACGTACCTCGCGTTACTTGTAATGCGTTACCCCAACACTGCAGATTTCTTTGTATTATACATGTTGCTTAAACTCTAGGGCTGTCAAATGGCTGAAAAAACTAATTAAAATTTTGTACTTAAATATGATCAAAACTCGAATTATATTCGAATTTAAAATGCATAAATTCAGTTAGGGTGAAGAATAGCTTTTGGCTTCTCTCCTGAGGGCGCATCGAAGAAAAATATTACTAATGCACGTTTATTTTTGTTTTTTTGTTTATTCAAAGCATAAGATAACATGACTATCTGTGAAAAAAAAGTGCATAATGTTTATAAACCAATTATAATTAATTAAGTTGCTTAAAAAACTATAAACAAAACAGCATAATGTATGTATGCATAGTTTAATACAAGGTGGTGCCCAAAGGGCCGAAAGCCAATCACACGGAGTACATTTTTTCATTTAAAAACACGAGTTGCAATGGGATGGGGAAAAAAACCCTGCCATAAAGTCTCGAGATATGTTTTTTTTTCAAAGTTGAACTTGCATTAATTTACATGGCTTTCTAAACATGCGGCACTTTTGTGCGAGACGCGAGTGCAACGATGATAGATGTCCCTCTAGAAAATGCAAAAAATATGCGTTCTGTGTGAACGGCTTAGTTTCAGTTTTGACGTAAACAAGATCTCTGCATTGATGTTCTCTTTTCCCGCAATATTTAGCCGCATCTAGTGGCTTCAACTGGACAGACTAACAAAAACATTAAAATGCAACGACACTTAAATTCTGTGATCTCACCGGTTCCTGTTTCCCTCTCTCTGTGCGTGTCGTTTCAGTGCGATTATGTGAACGTTCCCACCACGGTCTTCACTCCGATGGAATACGGCAGCTGTGGTTACCCAGAGGAGAAGGCCGTCGAGATCTACGGACAGGAGAACCTCGAGGTGCGTGCTTCAAACCGACGTCAGACTGGAAATATTAATAACCTGTGTTGATAATGACTGTGGTTTTAATGATGTGCTGGTGATTGTGTTGGTCTCTGCAGATCTATCACAGTCTGTTCTGGCCTCTGGAGTTCACCGTTCCCGGTCGAGACAACAACAGGTGCTACGCCAAGATCATCTGCAATAATCTTGACAACGTAAGACATGCATAACTGTCCTCGTCCTATGTGAACGTGGTTTGGTTTGTGAAACATTGATTCTAAGTCATAATTAGTGACTTAACTGGATTTGTCATTTTACAATAAGGTTTAATTCATTAACATTAGTTGAACTAACAATGAACAGTGCTTCTACAAGTGTTGTTATTGTTAACTAAAGCTATTATTGTTTCAGAAATCTAAATAAATGGTTGAAAAAATTTAATTAGGTTGACGTACTGAAATTACTTGAATTTAGAAAAGCTAAATAGAAATATGAAAACGCCTAATAAAAATGAACACCGCGTTATTGAAACTTAAAATGGAGAAATGGAAATAAAAATAAAAACAGAAAATGAATGCTGTAATTATCAAAAAATAACACTGGCTTTGATACCATTTGTTGATCTTAATTTCAACGTTTTACTAATGCATTTTAAAAAATCAAAAGTTGCATCTTTACACTAAACAATGAACAATTGCATTTGTATAACAACCTTGACAGATTCATGCATTCTGTAAAAAAAAAAAAGTTTAACTTCACACATTTTGCTGTAGTGTTACTTTTTTATTTTTTACTTTTAGATTTGTCAGTCAATTAATATTGATGCATCTGTAAACGAGTAATATTAAACTTGTTTTTTTATCCCCCAAGAAATGTGGTATTTACCCCGGTGGTGGTGTTTTTTTCTGTTGGCTTACTCGATGCATATTTAGCAAATGCAGTAAAGATGTTGCCTTTCTATTGTCTTTAAATGATATACATGTTCATATTACAGGCTCATTTCTAAGAGGCAGTGACTGATTTCCTTTAAGAGTTGTGTTGTGGGAATGGTTTGCGTTTGATTCCATGCCATCATTACTGAGAGACACTTCAGGAGTATTAACTGCTGTGTGTCTGTGGTCTGTGTGCAGGAACGTGTGATCCAGTTGTGGATGTTCTGTGAAACTGAGAGAGATGCCATCCTGCAATATGCAAAGAGTTGGATCGTAAGCTATCGAGCAACAGGTGGAAACCAGCTAGAGAGGTGACGTCAGATACTCCGCCACCGGCAGCAAAAAAGAGCCTTGTCAGACTTTGAATTGGAGTGGGAGAATCATGTCACCCAGGGTGATGACACAGCTGTGGATGAGGTCCACATATACAGTACCTCAACCTAATCCCCAGCAAGGAATATGACGATTGAGATTTGCTGGGTTGGTGGAGTCAACATGAGAAGACCATTCCTTTGTTGTCAAGACTTGCCTGTCATGTGTTGAGCATACCTGCAAGCAGCAGTAGCAGCGAATGCGTTTTCAGCACAGCAGGGAGGATGCTGGAGGAGAGGAGGACATCTCTGAAGCCTTCAACAGTGGATGCTATTCTTTTTCTTCACAACATGCACGAATAAACAGTGAATGATGACCACCGTACATGCCTACAGTTCAACGGATTTATTTCTTTTTTTATTATTATTTAATGTTCTTCAGTTACTTAACATCAAAGAAAGGTAGGCCATAAATCTTTATTTACTTATTTGCTGCTGGATCACGTAGCTTGTCTATATTCTCTACTGCATGGTTATGCTTCTCTGTAATGGACAGTCTGTATTGATATTTGTGGGCATGATTGTTGGTGGTGGTAGTTATGTTTGAGGCCTATAATAAAAGTTTACCTCTTAGTAGAGTGTGTGTGTGTTTGTGTATAGCAGAGACAGCGCGCATCAGAGAGCGTGCGTCAGAGAGAGCTTAAATTGATATTGATGTTGGTCTCGGGTCGGTTTCGGGTTGAAAAATTGCAGACATTGTCGGGCTGGGGCCGGGTTAGGGCTTGAACACCACGGGCCAGGGCCGGGTTAGGGCTGGAGTTTTTGGCCCGTGCAGGGCTTTAGCACATAGACCTCACTCCCCTTATCTCAAGAGGTGCACTAGCGAGTAATGCTACAGACTTTGTCTTTAGCATCCTTGTTAGCATGCCTGCCTCCTATGCCAGAATTGCCCATTTAAATTCCGCAAGGAGCAAGCAAGACGAGTAGAGCCGAAGAGATTACGCATGGTGGTACGTTTTTGAGAAGATTTATAGAAGGCATTGCAATAATACCATTGTGGCCCTAGACCAAAACAGCTTGCTTATTGGTTCAGTTCATGGTGATGGCTGACTGGAAATTTTTGGAATAGAGTTTTTTTTTTCTTTTCTGCACCACCCCTTTCTCTGAAAACTGTCAGTTTCACTTTAATGGTCCATTAATGCAGATGGGACAGCATTCAGAACTGCTCCTGTACAGGGTCGGCCAGT
>JADLZN010006637.1:0-33917 GCA_018155175.1 Sinocyclocheilus anophthalmus | reverse complement strand
GGGGGGGGGGGTCAGGAGACAGGGGGGGGGGGGGGGAGGTGGTGGGGGGTGGGGGTGCCTTCTTGGGGGGGGGGGGGTTCTGCGCGCGGCCACAAGTTAGGTGGTCACGCCTTATTTTTGAGGAATTGCAAGGTCTATCTTTAAGGGGGGGGGGTTTAATTTATTTTCTGGGGGTGCATTACACTTTATTTTGATTTTGATGTGGTTCCTTTAATTTTCATAATTTGCAAGTTAAAATGTTAGCGGGTGCCGGGGTGTGGGGGGTGGCGGGTTTGCTTCAAGACGGGGGGTACAAACGGGAAACTGCTTAATAGGGGGGGGGCGCTTGGGGTGGGGGGGGTTGTCTCACACAGGGCTGCTGCAATGGTATTAGACACAACAATACCTTTAATTCATAACCAGTAAAACTGCAATTTTACTTTACTGTATGGATCTAAAAACGCGTGGAATAAATATGAAATTGCCACGAAAACCGCTGTTTGTGATATTTTAGCCTCTCATTTTTTAAAAAGCTAACCCCCACATAGAAATACAAACTAATATTATTTTTATGTAATTTTAATAATAACAACCTTTAGGCCTCTTTTACGTGGGTTTCACAATAATAAATTTGTCTACTTATCTAACTGCAATGTCTTAAGGCCCCAATAGAGCCTAGAATTGTGGATTTATAACATAATGAAAATGGTGTACTGTTGGGTGGAGCAAAAAAGGGTCATTTCAGGCTGTGGCCAACTCACACGATTCAAAACCATATTAAGCATAAAATATATATTAAAATATAAAGCCTATTCTATTTTTAAACGGGGGGGGAGCGCGGGTGGGGAACAAAAACGAGACCAAAAAAAACAAGAAACTCTAGCGTCCTATTTCTGTTCAAATGACCCTGAGGTACAATGGACCGGGAGTAGTCTAGAGTAACCTATAAAACATAAGCGAACAAAACTCTTACAATCATCAATTACATTTATTCAGTTTACTAAAAGCTAACACACTAGGCCAAACAAAATACTTGAGCGTTACACCATAACCTAAAGAAAGTATTAATAAAAGAAGGTAAACTAAAAAAAAAGAATTGTAATGCACAAAAATGACACCACATATTACAAGTGCGGGGGTGAATTATTGCCCACCTTAACACAGCCATAATTGTGGATAAAAGCAGTGAGAACACGTTCAAATTTGTTGCTTAATTTTGCGGTCAAACTGTGCGTTGTCTACCCTTACCACGGTGGGAAACGCGGCAAAAACTGCCAAAAGCCTTAACGGGCCCAAAACGTGACGTGTTCTACGTGTACAAAATAAACGTGGGCAAAGATTTAGAAAGGTGTTGACACGGTCAAATTTTACGCGTTGCGTTTAAAGACTTTTGGCCCCGTCCGCCTTCCATATTGGCCAGACGGCTGGCGAGCGTATACACATTAGTTCTCTGTGAAAAAAATCCGGAGGGGGGTTTGCATAGCAAGGAAATCATAGCCTAGTGTGCAATTAGTTAAGCAACAGTAAGTGCTTCACACATCACAACCTCGACAGCCTGCCCGTTGGAAAACGCTGAGGTGCAGTGGGCGCGCGTCTAAATGAAACGGGGTCTAAACCAGTTTCCCTCAAAGTCGTTCTGGGGCGACTGAATAATTGCCTTCTTGTCAGAGAAAAGTCATAGGTTGTGATTGAGGTGCGCCGCGACCCTAGCCCCGCCCCTGAAGCGAAAAAAAATTAAGGTTGCTTACAAATATTTTTACAAACGCGTGTGTAAACGTGTGCAAGGGCGGTGAGTAAGTGCGGCCCTGCGTTAATAAAAAAGTGCGCTAAGTGTGTGTGACAAGAACACTACAGACAAAGAAAAAAATCGAGAAAAAAAAAAAATATATATATATTTTATATCAACACCCGGCCTCTACGACGGACGAACCAAAATGCAAAAACCATAATAATACCCAAATAAATAATGTGTTCATAAATACACCGTATTCTTTGTTTAAATACAAAATAAATACTTAAACATGTGATTCCAGTAGGCAAATTAACTAAAACTAATTGGTGGGAACAATGAAATGTTTTAAGGCAATCGCTAAACTCATCCTAACTATTATTTCCTTTGATCACTCATGTATTTCCATTATGTTAGTTCCCACATTTTCCCCCCCCCTCTGCTGCAAAGAAAAAACATGCTAATGGAGAGGGTGTTAATTTTCTCATCACTAATTTAAAATAGTCACTACCCTATCGCCCCTGCGTTAATTGCGTTACATATTTTTAACAAAAAAAAAAAAAAAAAAAAAGCATTAAACTTGAAAAGTGCGTGTAAAACATCGCCAATAAAAGACCGCTAAGGGGTTAAATGGACTAATTTTGGACAGCACTACAAAATATATATTTGTTTGTATTTATCTATAATATCCTATATATATTATATCTATATATATAATAATATTAATTTTATAAATATAGCCGTATATAGTAATAATATATATATATATATATTATATATATAGTATACTATATCTAATTAATTTATTTATCATCAACAACCGCGCCTACTATGGAGGCCGGAAACCTGCAAAAACACAATAACTTACATAATAAATGGGTTCAAAAAATAACAACGTAAATTCCTTGTTTAAATACATAAATAAAAATAATTAACCGTGGCTTAAAGTAGGCAATAAATAATACACACTGGTGTGGTACACAATGGGCTGACAAAACCAATGTGTTAAGTAACTGGCTAAACTCATCCCAACTATTTTCCTTTGATCACTCATTTATTCCTGAATGTAGTTCCACTTTTTTTCCCCCCTCTGCGCAACATGCTAATGAGAGGGTATTAATTTATAATCACTATTTATTTTATTTATATTTCCTACTGTCAAAATCACATTAAATAAATTATTATTTCTATATGCCAAAAAAAATTTAAAACAAAACAAGAATGATGAATTTATTGTATACAGACCAAAACAAAAATTTATTTATTTACTTGCATAATTATTTATTTATTTGTGTATTTATTTTATTTATTGTTTTTGGGGGGGTTTGGGCAGGTTTTTTTCCTCCCAAATGCCAAAACCCTGCCCATAATTATACATGGAAAAAAAACAAATATAATAAATATACAAATAATTTTTAATTTCCTTTTCTTATGTATTTTTTGCATATTTTTGAAAAAAAAATTTTTTCCACATTTATTTTTTTTCTTTTATTTATTTATACATTTATCTATTTTCACATTTATTTAAAATGACTTGTCGCGCGTCGCCTCATTGGCTTGTTGGCCGTTAGAGAGAAGGCACGGATTACATACAAAAAAAATTAAAAAGAGTTTCTATTTTCGGATTTGAATTAATTTCTTTTTCAAAGTAGTCCCCTTGTAAACTTTCTATATATTTTTACATGTCTGTGAGGCAAATTTACGTGCGTGAGGTTTAGGTTCATCATTGTAATAACGCGACAAACAAAGGTCGCTGCTCAACAAAAAAGACAACGAGACGGAAACAAAAAAGCGTTTTGTTTTTTTCACTTCCTTTGGAAAAAAAAAAAAAAAAAAAAAATAGTGGTTTTTATTTTATAAAAGGCGAGTTAAAAAACAAAACAAAAAAAAAAAAAATAAAAACTAAGACCCTTTATTAACACAGTTTTAAAAAAATGGAGTTAAAGTTACATTAACTCCCTTATTACCTTATGAGCAAAAATGACGGCGTATTATTTGTTTCCCCACCCCCCCTCCAACTGTGTGAACAACACTTCAGAGGTGATCCCAGGCCTCTAAGTGCAGCCCAATACCATGTGCTACAAATAAAACCGCTTCATCTTCCGACTCGTTGCCTGCTCCTTCCCATCCGCTCCTTCTCCGCACGAAACGATGGGACTATACTCATCTAAACCACACTCACCCTTATCTAGGTTAAAAAAACATTTTAAACTAACGATGTTTGCTGCAGATCTATGCTTGAACTGTTTTGTATATTATAATAGATTTATTTTTTAGAAGGTAGGCTGAGACGGCAAGGGTTCCTGATGATGTTGAGAATGCTAAATTATCAAACCAATCGGGTGCTAGTGATTACTTTTCACCATATCCTGCCTCTGGCTCCGTTACCTGGTCAAACAAAACGTCATATAAACGACCACAAACAAAAATTCTCCAAACCTTTTTTTCTTTGTTTCTAAATTTGTTACCCTTTAATGAAACAACTAAAAAACGCCACTGATAAATCCACTATTTTTCCATTACCATCACAAACTTTAAGAAACTATTTCTTATAGAATACTGAACCAGTAGTTATAAGCTTTTATTTTGAAACTACCCCCATGAAAAGGAACATGTGCATGAAAAATTTAGAAACATTGGACACAACTATGGGGCCCCATTGTGCAGCAGCAAGCATCACAACAAAAAAAGGAACCTCAAGGTTGATCTAAGAATATTTGTGAAAATGTATAGGGCCCCATTCCTATATTTTTGCCTGGGGCCCCCATTCACTAAATCCGCCCCTGTTGGTAAGCAGCAGTAGCTATTTTTTTCCAAAATGGCAGCTATGGGGAAAAGTGAGTCAAATGCTGTGGGGTAAATTGAGCCAGCATTTTAACTTAAACCACCCAAAAAAAAACCCACCATAAGGCACTGTAGTTAATTTAAGGTCAATCTCTGCAGTATAAACTGGTATTTTAATGTGATATTAGTGGTTTAGTTTATCATATATACATATTATTATTTGTAGTTTATTTGATGGGGACAGTGTACAAGTGCACCAAATCGTTCTCTGATAAGAACCAGAAAATGCTTTTCATCGCATTATAATAAGATATATCATATAATATTAATTTCCACCTAGTAGTCCCCCTAATTGGCCACCAAACCCTCTCTCTGTGTTTAGTATGGTTTTATAAGGAAGGCTACAACTTTTAAGTAGTTGATCAAGCATATTGTGGTTCAGAAATGACAACAATAAATGGTTGACATTTTGGTAACACTTCATTTTGGTTGGTTTTTTTATGTGTTACACCAGTTTAAAACTTCATGAAAATACATATTAACTGTTTTGGCAAAGGATTTTAATAAGAATTCGGGGGGGGTCGTTTTTTTATAATAATTATTGTTAATTTATTCCAAAATGGTTTTGAATCAGAATTTGGGGGGTCAGATGGTCATGTTAAACAAACAACAAAAACCAAAAACAAAAACCCAGATGATGCATCTCTAACTCCGGGTCAACACGATAACCCCTAACACCACACCGGGGCAAAAACTGAACCCTCGTGATGGCACACAACAAGGCAAAAGGCAACCCATCTTGTTTTTTTTATTAGAAGCCTATTTTTTTAGAACCCGTTATATGAGATTACTTCTGATAATTTAAAACTGATAGAAAATACTTTCATTGGATAAGGGTAGGATAGGATAGAGACTTTCACAAGTGTACTTCTACATTTTAACTTATCTGCATAAGTAAAAATGGCTATCTTTACCCCACCTCTCCCCTCTAAGTAGACTTGTAATTTAATATTTGTACAGCATAAATGCTATATTATATACACAAACACTCATTTTAGAACATTTATATATAATTTTTGTTAAGTATTTATAGGCCTACTAGTATATGGTTGTCTATAAAAAAAAAAAAGCAAATAATTGAATGTGTTTGTACACTTTTAAAAAGGTCCATAATCTGTAGGGTTTGTAGAGTTTCATGTATTAATTTTAATTGGTAACCCATTTTAGTTTAAACCAAACAAAATCAAAATTAATTGTTTTTTTTTTATTTTTTTTTTTTTTTATTGGTTGTTGTTTGTTTTCAATATTATTTTTTAATTAGAATTAATTAAACAAACCAACACATGAAAACACCCCGGAATAAACCATAACCTCAATTATGTGTTAAGTTGTAGCTATTATTTTTGGATACTTTCCAAATAGAGAGATATTGCATTGACTAATCCAACATGATCACGGAAATGAAGCCCTGGTTCTTTTTTTCCATTTTACCACAAAGCGTTCCCCGTCTGTTACAAAACAAAACCCCAACTAAAAACTCCCGCGGTTTTAAAAACGAAATAACGAAATTTCTGAATAAACACCCGAAAATAACGAATTAGAATCATAACATCTAATAATAAGTAATACGAAAAAAGACATTCCAGATTAAATAGACTTACAAGCCTGTGTGATGGGGGAATAAACAACGTGGCCTGTCTCGTAAGCCTATTTTATTTGATGTACCTTATGCATTATTCATAATAAACTTCTTCATAGACATTCAGGTAGACAGCATCGCCTATTGTTAATATAATCTTTTAATAATGTATTAATTTCTATAATATAATAATTTCTTAATTTAAAATAAAATATTAATAAATACATCCCTGATAATCCCGGGTTACTATGGTCATGCAGGTTTGTTTACGCATTAAACTCTTGGCCACGAGAAAAATATGTCGTTCCCTCGACAAAATGATCTCGTGGCCACGACAAAATTAAGCGAACCGAACAGGTCCCCTCGCTATCACCATAAATATGAGCATAGCAACAACCATGTTCAATTTTTGCTCGTTGTTGTTAATTTAACACCACTTACCTGTCTAAAACTGTCCTGATCGTCCATTTTGAAGAGGTTAATTAGCCAGAATAGCGTGTTTGGTGCATGGTCCCACACTAATTGTAAGGCAAAACGTGATTGGTTGGAGCGAGAACACACTACGATTGGTCGGCGCCACGTGACCGGTATCTGATTGGCTTAAGTAGAAGGGGGCTGGAGTCCATCCATTTGTGGATTGGTTTGCCTCTTGACGCTTGAAATGTCTCAATCCACAAATAAGCGCAACGATTTACAATGCACGGGAGCTCCCCCGAAATTCAAATGCAAGCGATCTACAAATGCGCTGGACCGATTTTCGCAAATGAATGCCAGGCAGAGTTGTGTTTGTGACAAAGATGTTTGTGGATATGTTTTTTTATTTTGCAAATCTCATTTTATTTATTTGGGTGAATTTAATTCTTGTTTGTGAAACTCTTAAGATTTACTTGTGGATCTCATTCAATTTATTTGTCAATATGTTTCATTTTTTGAATTCAAATCCTTTATTTATACATTGTTTATTGTTGGTGGATCGTCAAGTGTATTTAATTTATATTGGAATTTAATGCAACGAAAAGATTCTCTACCCCCCATAACGAATAGGATTTTTCGTTCATTGGTAACATGAACGGTTGTAGTTTAAGCTCCCTGATATTTACCGAAATGTTGGATCTCTTTATGTTCTTCAAACTGAATGATAATCATAATGAACTTTACAATTAAGAAGAATCCGGGTTGCACGTTCCCGTAGATTTTTTTGTAGTCAATCACCGTTACAAATTAAAACAAAAATGCCATAAGACACCAATGAAATCAACCGTAAGGGAAGGGCTTAGTATAAAAGGAAAACAACAACAAACATAAGGATGTAAAATAAACCTTGAAACAAACTACATTAAAATACAAAACCGTATTTCAACACGCCTAACATCATAACAACACCTAACCAATTACTTACATATTAAACCATAACTCCAAAAAAACAGGTACAGATCCAAGGAAGATCCGAATATTTTACCTTGTCCGCCTCCTCCAACCAGGAGGCGAAAACGTTAATCCTTGAAATTCTCATTTAAAATAAAACAAACATTTAAAACTAAAACCTTACCCTTTGAATTAATCAACCATGTGCGTCTTAGCTGCACTCCTTACTAGAATGCTTTTAAGCACACCGTAATATCCGCTTACATGGATGAATGTCAAAATAAAAAGTTACCACAAGACTTATAAACTAATAAAACCCCCAGAATCCAACAATTAAACATAATACACATTCGAAAATGGACAACGTAATAAATCACTTAAAGAATATCAAAAAAGATTAACGTTACTATCTTAAGTGACCTTTTGTGGCCTAATATCCACATCACGTATTGCTACGTTTGAACTAGGGTGTTGCTCATAAAGTATGGAAAATCACGTTTTACACCGATGAATGGCTGAAGGGGTTCATTTTAAAACTATTTAACGTTAGCGCTGCCGTTGAACAGCGCGCACGTCGTTTCCATCACTCCAGTGCACCGCTTCTTTTCAATCCATCACGTTGGCATATTACGAATAATAATCCATAAACAAGTGCATTTTGTTGCACAACATCGTAAGGTTAGAAATCGAGCATCGAATTTTTTTATACGTTACATTCGATCTGCCAGGACGTTACGCGCTAATCTACAGTAAACACGAGCAACAATGAAAGCTTGTATGTATTTTATTTAAATAAAATCCCTCGAATCCATTCATTCCTCAGTTACATGCTGTTAGGAGCTAGCAATTAGAGTAAACGGTCATTCTGCACGATCGCGATTGTACGGAAGCCCTGAACTTGGTTTATTTGGTGTTTCAGGAAAAAAAAATCGCTATAAATGTTAGATATTTTGGTATTCAGTGTTATTAACATTCCACATTTCTATTAACATTATTTTTGCAGACATACAGAAGAGAATTTTAGAAGAAGAACAATGAAAAGATGATAAAGGAGATGAGCAAAGATGAACAAAACATTTGCACATTGAAGACACGAAATCATTATGATCAATGTCCATCTGTGCAAGACATAAAGGAACGATGGACAGCCCTGTTTCAACCTTCTCAAGTGAGCTAACAATACTCAGAGACAAAAAGGAACATAATGTATCTGAAAACACCCTCTCAAAACGTGAAATTCATTTGACTCTAATTCCGTATTTCAGGTGAATGCAGAATTTCACAGAATAACCACTGTGCAGCTGGAGCCTAAATTGGTCCTCACTGGATCTTCACACTCCCAAACTGTTGAAAACTGTTTAGTGCCAAAGGAGGAGCACTCGGAGAAAGACTGAAAACTGAGATGGAACTACTGAAGGTACAGTTTAAAATGCAAGCCATTTGGCTACTTGTTGTTTTATGTAAGTGTGAGAGGAATTGTTTATTCTTGTATTTTTCTTCATGATCAGCAGGTAGTACTTCCCCTTCTACTGTAAATTAAATATTAAACGTGATGATATTTAGGTTCTCAAACAAAAAAAGCTGACATGCATTTATGTGTGACAACAGTTCAGTGAGGTTATGTTTTTTTGCCTTCAGTTAATTTAATGGACTTTCACAGAAAATATTAAATAAGTTGTTTATTTATATATGTTCAATTTCAATTATAGTATCAACTTCAGTTTCAAATGTAAATCAGTTGTACAGAGGACAATACAGTGTCGGTAGGTTTTTATTCAACAACCTCTGTTGATAGATTCAAGCACTGTTTAATTTATAAAATTTACAAAAAATTAGCTTCATCTGTTTTTTAGCCCATGTGATCAAGCCAAATAGTGAAAGTAGCAAGGAACAAAATATTGTGGAGGCAAAAACACCTTGGGAGTGGCTTATACAGTTTGTGGCTCACCTGTTGACATTTTTTGCACCCCTGTTTTACACCACTAAATGAACCTCTGCTATTTTTATTTTTTTAGGTTGAGCAGTGTTCTGTTTATGACGAGAGGTGGTCATCAGCTGCATTATAGAATTTCTTGGGGAACATGCAGGAGACCTCATCAAAGAATTGCAAGTATGCAATCTTAATTTCAATACACCAGAAGTGTGAATATAGCAAAATTGTTGTTGACTTCCTGAAGAGGCCATAATATTGTTGATTGGACTTTCTGATTAAACAAATTGAGTTTCAGATCTTCTCTGTTGATCAATATTTCATAGGTTTTGAGTGTCACTGCTGTTTAATGTTACAGGACAATGAGGACCAGAAAGGAATTGAACAGCTTGTGATGGCAGTAATTGTGACCAAGAAGGGAACTTCGATTGACAGTCCAAAGGACATTGGAATTATTATCAAGGGGGAGAAAGTTGTTACAAGCCTTGAAGGTGTTCCCAGGGCTTGCTATGTCCTCCTTGGTTTGACGTATGCACTGAATCTCCATTATCCCAGGCATCTAAAGTATACTTTAAGGTATTTCAGAAACTTACCTTGGAGCTGGATGTTTCAATACTGTCAAACAGAGTCTAGTCACTCAGGTCTAAGCTGATAACTTAAAATAAGATGGTTTTATCTGTTCTATAGTTCCATATTGCCAAACAAAGACTTCACATATTTGAAAATTTTGTCTAGAAAGAGAAAAGTGACAAAAAAAAGCAACTTCATTGTGTATTAAACTATTTGTACCTAAAAAGAAACACAAAAAGAGACTTTGTTCTGCAGACCTGAATGTACAGTATATGCCTTAGAAAGTAATTGTGGATAAAAAAAAAAACAGTTGGTTCAGTTGAGCGACTGTTCACTCCGAGAATACTAATAGATGCTATTGTAACTGTTGTTGGCAATAAAGCAGAAGTTTGTAATTCATCTTCAACGTCTTGTGTCTGTTATTCATACCTGAAATCATTAATTGTTTTAATTCATTAAAAATAATAATACTAAATTATTTTTTTGTGTTAAATCAAAACAATTCCTTTTAGTATTCATTAAAATAGTATTCTGATGAAACCAATATTTTTGTTTAAATTTTACTTAAATTTTTTGTGTGTGCTATTTGCATCTACTTAATTTGAATGGCTAATTTTTAAGAACACCTTTGATTAATTCTAACTCAATTCTCAATAGTTGCTGAATTTAGTTAATATTATTGCTTGTAATCTGTTGCCACAATTTTATTGAGTAGATGTAGTGTATTATTTTTTACAGTGCATGACAAACTGCAAAATATTCTATATAATGATTTAGCTGCTGGCTTGCTGGAGCTTTGTATTTATGATTTCAATGTTGAACGGTCTTTAGCAGCCCCCCTTCGCTCTTTCTCTCGGTCTTCTTTTTTGCGAAGACATTTTTTTTTGTCTACAAAGTGTGCCAACAACAGCGAATCTTGTGTTATTTATATTAGATCTGATCGGGTACAATAATTCGACTAGACATTATAATTCTAAGAACAATATTTTGTTGTTATCACTTTTAAAAGACCGAGAGCAAATCATTACCGACAGAAATACAAAAACAAACTACCAAATGACTAACTCAGCGAATCATCCATTGACTGTAATGTGGATTGTAATGCATCTACCTGTTAATGAACGAGCTCCGGGAACTGTGGTCTCCACTCCAGCTCGTGAGAAACGCTGCGGAGCGGATTAGCGGATTCAGCGGATCTTTAGCGGAGCGGAGAACAGACCGCTTTGAACTGGGGTGATGGGGGGATTGGTGAAAGGGGCAACTCAGCCGATGAGGGCAAAGGGGCAGTGGCTCTAGCCACCGGGCCACCCCCCTGTGCACGGCTCTGAGCGTGGCAAATCTTTTTCATCACCATAATTGATAGAAGTCTAGAATAAAAAAATTATGAAATACAATATAGGAGGAGGCTAAAACATGCCAATGTGTCACCCTCATCTGAGTTATGATTTTAAAAGCCCGGACCACAGGGCGTAAGTCAGGGCCCGCGGCTCGGGCTGAAATGCAGGGCTCTAGATGTAACAACACACTGAATAGTCTCGCGGAATATTAAAATTGGCAAGGTGTATTTGTCCGTTAAAGCGCAAGCGACGCGCTTAAAATAATTCCAAAGTCGTGATTTGGGGCCCCCTAGCTTCCTGGGCCCATATGCCTGGCATATTCAGCACCAAACCACCCCCCATAAAACCCTTCTTCATTACAATACAAAATAACAAGTGTCTATACAAAATATTATGAAAACAATAACTGTTGTACTTTTTCATCATTATATTGTTTATATATTATAATTGTTAAATAACCATTTAACAAGTGACATAATAATCAATCATTACTGCTTAAAATTATAATATTAATATTATATCATAAGTAAAACTAATCATAAAACATCTGTAATCATTCAAAAAAATATTGGCCATTTAATCTTATTATAAATGCTAATGTTTTAGATAAATGCTTAATCTAAAATGCTAATGTTGTCCACACGAGGGAGCCACAGGATAACAAATCCTTCAAGATCTTTGTCTCTGCTCTTTGCAGGACTCTACTAGTCTACTTTTCCTTCAGGACTCCATCCAGAAGAGTCAGTTGTAAGCTCTGCCTACTTGTACCTCCATCCCTATGGTGATTCATTCCCTTCTTTCAACAAATCAGAGACGTTATGTGAACTACTTAATATTTATGAGCCAAGCCTTCAGAGTAGGAATGGTCCAATCTAAACTCTGGAGTGTAGATAAGACAACCTGAAAAACACAGACTGAAACAGACTTCACATGAGAAACATTTACCATTAAATGAAAACACCATTGGACTATTACTTTTACAGTTATATGTCTTATAAAGTATGCCTTCAAACAATAAAATGGAACTTGAATCTCGGGACCAACACTGTAAGTTATTTCAGAACACTTCTAAATATGAATAGGACGATGCAGATGATCGGCTCATAGCACAAAAGCTGCTTTAACTTTAAATGGTCTCACCAAAAAAAAAAAAAGAGGAAGAAATAAAACAAGGGAAAAAATATTTATAATTAGAAATCTTTTCATTTTGTTGTTCCTTTGGGCAACATTTCCCCCATTCAGCATTGATTTTTACTGAAATTTGTTCTTAACCACAGTAGGTTTAATAAACTGACAACATATTGCTTCTACAGTTCACAGGGAAAGACCATGTTTACGGAGGTTTTTTACTGGGCTGTGTCTACTGGTAATCATTTGTTTTCTGGTAAGTTCATTAAAATATGTATTTCTCACAGTTGCTTAGTTATTAATCTTGTTCTGTACACACACAGTTCAGTAATTTACAGGACTTTTACAATTATTTTTTACAAAAATTCTATGCAGTGTACGTAAAAGAACTGAACAACTATTGTTAATCAGAGGTGGACAGTAACAAAGTATATTTACTTGATTACTATGGCACACTTTTTGTGTGTCTATACTTTACTTGAGCATTATTTTGTCTGGAAACTTATGACTTCAACTTCACTACATTTGAAAGACAAATATCGTTTTTTTTAGACAGCCATATCAGTAATCACTCTTGTAGGGCTACATGAAGTGATTTCCCAGCATTTTTTGAACACTGACCAGCTGCAAATGTGATATTTATTTACAACAATTCAATAAAAAGAAGTTAATATTGTGGTATATATTATGACACAATATTGTCTGATTTTGCTAAATTGTGTAAACGAAAAAATTACCTATAAAGCCACAGATTAAAGCCATAAGCCCCATGAAGCTGTGGTTTACAGTGAATTTATAACAGCTAAGGGGCTGTTAGGCATGACGCTAAGTGGAGGAAACCCCCTTAGCTGTTATAAATTCACTGTATACCACGGCTTCACGGGGCTTATTGCTTTATAAAACGGTTAATCCATATATGTAGTAAGGTTTCACAGAATAAAACTAGAGCAAATAACGTGTAATGATATGAATAAAAACATGATTCTTCCACCAAACAATGTAGTTCTTCAAAAAACAGTTGTGGTTCCAACAAAGTTGCCGAGCAACACACAGAAGTAAAAAAAGGTGTGTGTTTGTAGAGTAATTTAAAACAGCTTCGAAATCAGAATCAAGGACCGGAACTATCCGTTTTATAAGAACTATTTTGAGCCTCTTAACAAAACACAATTAGTATTCGACTTAATGCAGCACTGCACAACTGTTCTGTGTAAATGACACATCAAGTACCAGACAGTGTATTCCAGGTTGTATTATTGTAAGTTGCTTTCAAGGCATAATAAACAATACAACAACAATAATAAACCAGTGCATTGACATAAAAAAGGAAATTTACTTTTGGTACTTAAGTACTTTTAAAAGCAAGTACTTCTGTACTTTTACTCAAGTAAAAATCTGTCCTTAAAACTTTCACTTGATAATGGAGTAATATTTGACCAGCAGTAACTGTAAAGTAATGGAGTTGAGTACTTTGTCCACCTCTGATTTTATGGACGTCCTATTGGTACTTTTCATGAATTACTGCACATGTAAGGTCACATCTCTTAACTTTCCATTACAGTCATTACCCCAGGGTGTCAAACTCAATCCTGGAGGGCCGGAGCCCCTGCAGAGTGTTTGTTTCCAACCACCACCGCTTTCACACACATACCATGTATCTTTTTTGTTCAATACGCCTGAAAGACTTGATTAGTGTGGAATATTTAGGGTGTTAATTAGGGTTGAATCTAACTATCATTCCCGGCCCTCCAGGAATTGAGTTTGACACCCCTGATTGACACGTTCTTTATATGCTCTTATTACCAGAATTTGCAGTTTAAAATGAGTAATTAAATGTCAGACACAAGATTTAAATTTCCCTTCAGATAATGTAACCAGTGTTGCCAACTTAGCAATTTTGTTTCTAAATTTAGCAACTTTTCACCAACCCGCGCACAACCACCTTTTTCTTTCCAAAAGCACCTAGCAACAAATTTAGCAATTTTTGAAATTCATTTGATAAGTGACTCAAACGATAAAAAGGCACAATTTACCATTTAAGTTACACAAAAAGAGGAAACCAAAGATACTTAGCAGTACACAATTCGCATGAATTAAGTTGGCTGCTATTAGCGATTGTTTAATTTAATAATAATAATTGAATAATTTAATAACTGTTAATTTATGATACACCTTGTTAGTAGCTTGTACCTGCGGTTGTTGATCAGTTAGTACACTGTAAGAAAAATATCTAGAAAAATGGAAAAGGTACTAGTTATTTTCCAGGACATTATCCGTAATCCATTATTCATTATCCATTGTAACCATGTAACCCGAAAACACAAAATACCATGTGTAATTTAAATTGCAGGGACAACACCTGTAAATAATCAATTCAGAAAATTCCTCTATATTAACATAGTAGATTGTGCCCTATTTTTTACAGACTTTTAGATTGTAGCATACTAACTAACTACCAATACACTGCTTAAAACTACAATTGTTCAGAATGTGTAGTTTTAGTTTACTAGCTAATAAAAATAGCTTAAATTGTAGGCCTCAATTGTTCAAAAATGTGTAAGTGTTCAATAATTCAATGTTGTATTGAAAAATACAGTTATTTATATTTTAATATATCATGCATATTATTTGAAAAACTAATCTAAATTAACATATATAAAATATTTTGAGGTAGTGACAATTTTGCGTCGTAATTACGTAACGATGTCATCGTGCAATGACATCACAATGTCATTTAGCAACAAATCGACCTTCCTCTGGCAACTTCCCCTGAAAACTAGTTGGCAACACTGAATGTAACGTGTCTTTTTACCAAGTCAGAACATGGACGACTGCTTTTAATTTATAGCGATGCAGACATCCCACCTCTCCCGGAAGCTCCGGGAGTCTCCCGCATATTAATAGGCTTGTTTGAGATGCGCCTCGCCTCGCCTCGCCTCGCCTGAAATGAAGGCTAGAGTAGGCGGCTGCAGTGAGGGGAGTAGTGAAATAAGCGCAGGCAAGACGGACATTTCTGACCTCTAGAAGTGAACAGATACCAGCGAGATCAAAGGCAGATAGCGCGTTATTCTCACTTACATGCTGTGTTGCTTATAAACATGATATAATTTCAGTTCTGTTGCCTTTACAAAAAAATGAATATGATGAGACACTCAAAGTGCTTGCTATTTATTTCCATACGAAAGGTGTATTTATCATTCATTTTTACTTTAATGCAGTGCTTGGTAACACTTGAGCTTAAAATATTTTCAACCGAAACTGACATGGTTTCTAGAGAGCAAAAGGTTTTGTGAAAAAAGGAAGACTTAAAAAGAAAAGTCTGAAAATCACTTAAAAGATTTGATGATCACTATGGTCCCCGTGAATGTACTCTATTGTTTGTCCTCGTTCATCTTTATTTTGTTTCCGCTTTAATGCAAGTTTTTTTGTTAACAAAGCAGCTGATATTTGCCATAGGGATAGCTAGAATCTAGTGGACTGCCGAATCGCTTTCACCCCAAAGTGGCGGAAGCATAGGGCTGCTGCTGGGCGCTGCTGTTGCAATGGAACGTCTATTGGCTTTCTCTTCTTGTCAGTATATGTTCTTTGCCAGATCTGATAAAACTGTTGGCATGGAAGGGTGTGCATGTGAAAACAACCATTTCATTTAAATGAACAGGGTGTGACTGATTAAAGGTTGCATTTATTTATAGATAACCTGCACAGCGCATTTCCCTGCAGTCCAGTGCTGGGAAGGTAACTTTGGAAATGTAATAGGTTACAGATACAAGTTACCCTATTTAAAATGTAACAAGTAGTGTAACTATTTCCATTACTTTATTAAAGTACCCAGCCACTCTCTTCCACCTTCAAGAAAAAACCACGACTGAGGTAAGACCCTTGAGCAAGGCACCAAACCCCCAACTGCTCCGGGTGTGTGTTCACGGTTTGTTTGTGTTCACTGCTGTGTGTGTGCACTTGGGCTGGGTTAAATGCAGAGCACTAATTCCAAAAATGGGTCACCATACTTGGCCACATGCCACTTCACTTCACTTCACTCACTTGTGTATGACTGGCTGCGCAAATCATCAGTGAGGGACAATTCAAGGCAGGTTTTGTTGAACAGTTAAAACTCAAGGATGGATCAGTACCCATTGTTCATGATCCAGCCGCACCTCCAGAAGAAGTAAATCTCACCCTTTGTTATTTTATTTTATTTTATTTATTTATTTTAGGTTTTTTATTTTATTATTATTATTTTTTTGAGCATCTTGCCTTTATTGTGATAGGACAGATCAGACATGACAGGAAGCGAAGTGAGTGGGTTGGTTGGGGATGGGGGTCGGGAAAAGTCCAATTTGAACCGAGACACCCAAATGGGGCAATGGTGCTGTTGTCCATCATCGCCCACCAGGCTATCGTGCCAACAAACTTTTTATTTTTTAATGATTAAATTTCTAATCGCGTTTGCTCCTTTCCACAAAAAGAGGGTCGGGGTGAAGCAGAACTCATTAGCAATGTAACGCGATGGCACCGAAAACTCGGGTCTCTATGCTTTTTGACAAAGGTAAAAAAGGGTGTTGTTTAATGACCACTGAGGACCAGTTTCAAAGAATCCCTAAAAGAAGCTACACCTGTGGAACATGGTCATCCGATGTCCTCCTTTGAAAGCACAGCCCCCACAAAACCAGACTTACTTTAAAAACTCCTTCTGAGGTTAAATACAGATTTAAAATCATAACAATAGTTTAATAGCTATGATACTGTTTTTGAAATCAAATCTTTGCATAGAAGGAAACACTGGAATCTAAATGCCTTAGAAAACAAAACAGTTGATCTTAAAACAATAAGCATATTACTAAAACCCCTATCGGATAAGCATGTTTATAACTTGTCTGAAACATTGGTGTTTCATAATTTAGAGCAGTCACTGCAATTTATGAAAGAACTCAATTAAATCTGTATGTGGGAGTGTATGTGAAAAAATCAGATGTAACTCCTTTGTAATCCTTAACATTTTCATAAGTAACTGTAATTTAATTACACAGTTTTTCTTAGTAACTGTAACTGATTAAAATTACTTTTATTTTGTAATTAAACTACATAATTCCATTACATGTAACTAGTTACTCCCCAACACTGCTGCAGTCTATGTACTTTTTTTTAACTGGATGAATGAAAAAACATTTTCAGTGCATATTGATATGTAAACATATTAGATATATCTTATCTATATTGGTCAATGTGCTTGAAACTCGACAGCACATTCAGCATACATTTAAGTTGCCTAATTTTGCATGAATAACAGGTGACAAATCAAATGCTTAAAATAAAACTTGTATTTCCAAGATACTGAGGATACTGAAAGATTAATAAAGAGTGTTTATTGTGTTTATTTATAGTGTCTATTTCAAACCAATCATATGTATTTTATAAGCTACACAGAAGAGTCATGCCCATTTAAACTGCATAGGTTATTGGTTATAATAAATTGCCTGTATATTTTGTTTGTGTTGTTTTTTTCCTGAGTTTAATACTGGATGATTCTGATATTCTTCAGTGTCAAATATTCATCAGATCTATTGAAGTTGCGGTATGTTCATATTCAGTCAAATTCTGCCATGTCCAGGAAAAAAAAGAGTATGTATGTTCACCCTATAAACTGTACATACTGTTACAATGATATTAAATAACTTATCCAATGATATAAGATTTTGGCCATATCTACCATTTCTAAGCCATTCGTTCATTGATTTGCCCTACGCAAAGGCCTCAAAGTTTCTTCCTTGCCTAAGCTAGAACTCTGAGCTCGATGTTTGAAATAAAACACCCCCCCTCATTACCACATGGACAAAGAAATGTATAAATGAAAATAAATAAATGTTGGGAAAAAATGCAACTATACATAAAGCAAATATAAGTAGAATTACAATTCCATATCTATGAGGCGCCATGTAGGATTTAAATCGTAATGAAAAATAGTCGTCAATTATTCCTTACACAATCAATTCTCTGATGCATCTTGATTGTCTTAAGATTCTGAATTTTGAGTAAAAATTTTGACAGCAGCCCGTTGTCAAGGCATGACGATTTAAAATTTAAATAATTCGTATTTGTTTGCTTAGTGTATTTGTGAATTTTGGTTAATTTGCTGTTGTACTGTAGGCTGTAAGGACCTTTGAAATAACTGCAATATTTTGGTGAAGTGAGTGATGCCATTTAAATGTGTGCTAGAGACAGACACATTCTGCTTGCTGACAAACAACATGCCAAAGCTCCCAAAATAATAATGAAATGCATAAATTAAATATACAAAGAAATATAAATAATAAATGACATAAATCTACTACGAAATGTAAATATTAATAATAATAATATAATAAATGAATATTACTCAGTTTCAAAAGACCTGGAACATAATTAATAGCTATATGGTTTACTGGAAAATAATTGCTCACCTTAGAATTCAGACGAGTCGGAAGGTTCGGTCTCTAGCAGAGCCGCCCAGTCCTGCAGAGTTCAGCTCAACGACTGAAACAAACTCAATGATGCTATAGCCTTAGTAATCCCTGCAAGACATATGATACTTAGTTCAGGTGTTGTTCATGATTAAGGGATTGCCGAGCTGACACTCTGCCAGCTAGAATGCGCGCCTCTCTAGGACCAACCTGCCTACCCCTAGACCCCCTTAACAGTAATCAACCAATCAGAATCACACATTTAACAGTGTGGTATAATATATTATGCATATTATGCTATTTAGTATCCTAAGTGAACTCATTATTGTCATGATTTTTTGGTTTAGTTTTAGTAATATAATCTACAAGCATGATTCCCACAAAGAAGGAACTTTTTCATTTGTTATGCATTTGTAGGTTGTATGGACTTATATTGGTAATGAAAGGAAGAACCAACCTCCACCAAGCTTTTTGTCTCAACACGTTCCAGGACTCTCTAACTCTACAAACTCCACTTCTCCTTCAGGATTCAGTTCAGAAGAGTCAGTTGTAAGGTCATTTTACTCTGAATTTGGAATCAGTTTAGATGGCTACTCCAGGTTACAGCAGGCTGTTTACTGGGACGGGCCTGACAGGTCAATCACAAATGTGTCCACGACTACTAGTCCAGCCCACACCACATTCAACATTGAGAACCTGAAAGAGAGCTTCCAAACTGGTGAGGAGCTTTATGTTACGGTGCACGCAAAGGACTTTGACAGTAAATCCAAGAGTTATGGAGGTGACTTTTTTCAAGCCAAGCTGTTCTGGTCTAAAACTAAGGTGAGTGATTGAACACATTATTTTACTAGAACTAATTAGCTGTTGTACTGTACCAGGGTCAGACAGAGAGAGTTGTACTGAGAATGTTACTCTGTCACAGAGCCATGTGTGTTGCGGGGATCGCGCGTGTAGTTGCGACCTAGCCCACCACCCTAAACGGCTCCTACTCTGTGCGTTTCCTCCTGCCGTGGGTCGGCGAGGCCCAGGTGGCTGTGCGTCTAATTCACTCCAGTGAAGCTGTGCAGGTCCTGAAGCGTCACAGAGATACTGACTCTGACAGGGTGTACTTTTATGGATTTTACGAGGGACCAGGACCAAATAAGACCAGGCTGAGTGAAGCAGTGATGTGTAATGTTAAGTGGGACAAGAATGGACTACAGCATATGGGAACTGGAGACTGTTGCTGTGAATACAAAGATCCCCGTACGGAAGAAACATGGCGCTGCCAGAGACCAAAATCCCTGCCATGCAGTGCCCGTGTGTACCATTCTATGGGCGGTTATAGAAACCGTCTGACTAATAAAGAGAAGAAGCTTATGTGAGATTAAATTATTCTTGATTGACTTTATACTTGATTTATTTCATGCATTGATGGAAGGCAGTATAACAGACAAACATGTTCTCTTTGACAGGACGCAAACTAACAAAGGTATCAATGGAGATAAGAGCATCATCAAAATTGTTCATTCCCATGGAAATGAAACTATTGGTATGTTGGTCAATAGTTTAACCCAGGGGAATAGTACAGCACAGAGATGCTGGGAAATGTGTTGCACAAAAAAAGAGGAATTAATTTAAAAAATAAAAGACCAGTTTAAGCAAATTTTGGCAAACTCATACCTTCCTTAAAGACCTTACAGTCTCCATTTACTCATCTTCCAGATGTAGCAGAGAAATGTCATCCTGGTTTAAACCGTCCAGTATCCGCCGAGCTTTCACCTAATGATGGTCTTCGTGATCGATTGATGGACGTCCTTGTACTGTAGCACCGACATTTACAATCCCAACAAAATCAAAAAAAAAAAAAATTGACAACAGAGTGCCTGAAAGACAAACACATTTACATGATGGGAGACTCTACCATGAGACAGTGGTTTGAGTTCTTTGTGAAAGTAGTACCAAGTGAGAATTTATTCATTGGTTAATTAATTATATATTATATATACAGTACAGTAATTTTGGAATCATATTTGTTGGTGTCACTCACTGTTTTTCAGCCCTGAAACCGATGAACCTACATGTCCAATATCAGGCAGGGCCGCTCCTAGCAGTTGATGTGAAGAACAACATTGACTTACACTGGAGGGCTCACGGCATTCCTCTGCGCAGTCGAAAATCATTTGTTGCTAATCTGCACTACATCAGTAATGAGATCGATGACCTGGCTGGAGGACCCCACACGGTCATTATGTTCAATCTGGGGCCCCATTTCACCACATACCCTCTGGATTTCTACACCCATAGAGTGTTGAGGATCCGCAAAGCTGTTCTAGCATTGTTACAGCGGGCGCCTGACACTACCGTTATAATCAAGACTGTCAACACTGGCTATAAGGTAAGCTTATACAGTATCGTGTGTTCAAATACAAGGAGGCCACACTGTGATGGCACGTTCAGGGTTGATGTTGCGTTTCTCTGTCTTTATAATAGGATATTTTCGGGAGTGATTGGTATTCTCTACAGTTGGACAGAATTCTGCGTTGGGCTTTTCAGGATGTTGGAGTTTATATTCTGGATGTGTGGCAAATGACGGCCTGTCACTACAGCAAAGAGAACATTCATCCAGGCCCTGTCATCATCAAAAATGAGATTGATATTTTACTTTCTTTTATTTGCCCTGAATGAATTACAATTATCTTGCCAAGTGAACATTCAGTTTATTATAGCAATTAAAAAACATTCCTTGATTCTCCACTCCAGTCATTTATTTAAACAGGCGTGTGCAAGTTTACAACAAGTCACCTGGAATAACTAATACTGACACATTGGAGATAACTGTAGTTGTATTCCTGCTTCTAAATGCACTCGTCACAATACGTGTCTGTCTATATCAGGGGTGGCGAATGTCGGTCCTGGCTTCAACCCTAACAAGCTAATCAAGGTCTGAAGGTTAGGAAGCTACAGGCAGGTGAGTTTTTATTAGGGTTGGAGCTGAACTCTGCAGGGCTGAGGCTCTCCAGGACCAGAGTTCACCACCCCTGGTCTATATGGTCATAGTTTAATAACCAATTTAGGTTATCACAAACATAAATAATGTGAACGATAATTTACTTAGCTTTCCCTGCATAAGTACTTAAGTATCTAAATTGAATTAGCTCCAAATTAAATCAAATAAAAATAAAAGCAATGCCATGGCCAACTAGAGGTGGTTAATTCAATAAGAATCCCCAGAAAATAGCTCAAATCCATAACAACAAATGAGACAAAAACTAAATAAATAAATGATAATAAAAAACTCTGTTAAAATAGATATGTGTATTGAGTCTTGGAGTGTAAATGCAAACTAATAGACCTGCTACTTTTTACAAGTAATATGATTCTTTGTTCCTCATTTGATCTGTATCTTGCACTTTACCTTTTTAAACAGTTTACTTTTTAGTGTAAATATTTAAAGGGTACATACTAAACAGATGAGGCAAGGCAAGGCAAGTTTATTTATATAGCACATTTCGTACACAATGGTAATTCAAAGTGCTTTACATAAAAGAAAGTAACATAGTCATAAAAATTTATCACAAAAATAAAACAAGGAATTTGAAAACTTTTAAAATGATTTAAAAACTGATTTAAAATGAATTTAAGACAGTTAAAAATAGAAAATGATTATAAAATACAGTGCAATCAGTTCGGACATCGCACAGTGCTCATTCAATAAATAAAGCTAAATAAAGTAAAAGTACTTTAAAATCAATCCTAAAGATAACTGGAAGCCAGTGTAAGGACCTGAGGACTGGTGTGATACAGTATATCAAGATTTTCTGGTTCTAGTCAGAATCCTGGCAGCAGCGTTCTGGATGACCTGCAGCTGTCTAATGGTCTTCTTGGGAGGGCCGGTGAGGAGACCATTACAATAGACCACCCTGCTGGTGATAAAGGCATGAAAAAGTTTCTCCAAGTCTTGACTGACGCCAGCAAACCAAACATACTAATTCTTGCAATCGTTTTTAGGATGATAGTATGGGCCTACTGATGTAGTGGATGAGACATATAGGGGCCCAACACTAGAAAGTCATAAGAGATTGAGATGGCACCGACGATGATGGCTGCCTCCGTTGCGTGCTCCGCAGTTGTTTTTATGTATTTTTTTGTTTGTCCTGTCTTTAGTTATATCCCGGCAATCAGTTTCACCAGAGACGAATTACTGGACATTCGGAAGTACACACCACCAGATATTTCACCGGTTTTCGACTATTCAAATGTTTTGCTGGACATTGTAGTCGGGAGAGCTGTGGCGCTGATCAAGCACTTCAGGACGCGCAGACAGGGGAAGCAAGCCGGCGCGCTCGTGAAGCTCAGGAAGCTCAGGAAGCGCGGATTCAGAACGCCGTTGCCTTGCATCCATCTGGCGAACCTCCGCTCTTTATCCAACAAAACAGACGAACTCATTCTGCTTTCCCGGACAAATAAGGATTTTTCTAATTCTGCTGCTCTGTGTTTCACGGAAACTTGGCTGAAAGACGTCATTCCGGACAGAGCGTTGAGTCTCCCGGGCTTTCAGGTGTTCAGAGCAGATCGCGACGCAGAATCAACAGCGAAATCACGCGGCGGCGGGACATGCTTTTACATCAATGAGAGGTGGTGTACAGATGGAACTGTGTTAAAGAAGATGTGCTGTCCAGATCTAGAAGCGCTTTTCATTAACTAAGCCGTTCTATTCGCCGCGGGAGTTTTGCTAATTCATTCTCGTCAGTGTCTACATTCTTCCGCAAGCGCACGTGAGCTCAGCTTTACAGAAACTTGATGATCAGATCACAGACACAGAACAACTACACCCGGACTCTGTTTTAATCATTCCCGGGGACTTTAATAAAGCCAATCTCTCCCGGGAACTGCCAAAATACAGACAGCACATAACATGTCCCACCAGAGACACCAATATATTTATATCACTGTTACACAGCAATAAAGGATACATATCACTCTGTCCCACGGGCAGCTTTAGGACTCTCTGATCACTGCTTGGTTCATCTTATACCGACATACAGGCAGAAACTGAAATCAGCTACACCTGTAATTAGGACTGTAAAAAGATGGATTAATGAAGCAGAGCAGGATTTACAAGTTTGTTTTGACCTCACTGGTTGGAGCATCTTTGAAGCTGCTGCCAGCGTTCTGGACGAGCTCACAGAGACTGTAAAATCTTATATCAGTTTATGTGAAGACATGTCATTCTACCAAGGACTCATTTACCTACAACCAATGAAAACCATGTTCACTGCCCCAAACCTAGAAGCTCCGTCAGGCCCCGAAGATGCTGGGGGGGTTGTTAAGGTTCAAGGGATAATGTCTTGTTAAACCAGGCATAAATACACACGGGAAAGACGAGCATCAGAGTGGCCAAAGACGATCCTTATTCTGAAAAAAATAAAAGATATAAATTCCACTTCCAGCGCCCTCGGACATCAGGTGGAATAGCATACTAAAAGAATCACCAATACAAGACACACTATCCCCCAGCTACTGGGAAGAATCAACACATGCGCCAGAACGGAATCTGCAGCCCACGTAGACTTACTACTGCCCAGGTTGAAAAGACACCCCACACCCCACGCCCTGTGCAAACGACCTCTCCACACAACCAATTCACCACCTCACAGCCCCAACCCCCCCTTCTCCCCACACTCTTGCCCAATTCGAGCGCATCAGCGAAGACGGTGGTGCGCCAGCAGTATTCGAAGCCAATGAAAAGGAAAAAAGGCCACCAGGCCCCTGATTGTGTTACACCAGACCTGATCTGAAACCTGTGCTGCACAAGACTGCGCCCCCATCTCACACCAATGATCTTCAACAGATCACTGGAGCTGTTCGAAGTCCCTTCATGCTTCAAACGCTACACCATAATCCCCGTCCCAAAGAAACCCAAAATTACTTGACTTAATGACTACAGACCTGCTGCTTTAACATCTGTGGTCATAAAGTCATTTAAAAGACTGGTGCTGGCCCACCTGAAGAACATCACTGGACCCTTGATGGATCCTCTTCATTTTGCCTACAGAGCAAACAGGCCTGTGGACGATGCAGTAAACATGGGAATGCATTATGTTCTGCAACATCTAGACAAACCAGGGACTTATGTGAGGATCCTGTTCGTGAACTTCAGCTCGGCCTTTAACACCATCACCCCAAACCTCCTCCTGCCCAAACTATCTCAGCTCTCATCTCAGTTCCACTCGCCCACCTCCGCTATCTGTCAGTGGATCACCAGCTTTCTGACAGACAGGCAGCAGCTATTGAGGCTGGGAAAATACACATCCAGCATCCGTACGATCAGCACTGGTGCTCCTCTGGGTTGTGTTCTCTCTCCACTGCTCTACTCCCTGTACACCAACGACTGCACCTCAAAAGACCCCTCTGTCAAGCTCCTGAAGCTTGCAGATGACACCACACTCATCGGCAAACTTCAGGACGGTAGAACGAGTCTGCTCTTACAGACAGTGAGCCTTCGCAGCCAGCCTCGGCGACTGTCTGCGCTGCCAGTCCTCAACAACTCGGAGCTACAAACACCGCCCTCAAAAATGTGGAGATGATACCGTGAGCAGTCAAGGCACTTCAGAAAGAGAATCCTCATTCCCCCTTTTGCCCACTCCCCACACTCACCCATCATGACCCGACAGAAGTGACGTGCCCATGGAGTCATTCAGGTCCTGGTACCCCCCGGAGCACCACAAGTCTGCTCAGGACCTGAATGTTCCTTAGGACACTCACATAGACTCCATTGCTAGAAAGGTCCAGCAGAGGTTGTACTTCCTTAGCCAGCTGAGGAAATTCAACCTGCCAAAGGAGCTGCTGAAACAGTTCTACTCAGCCATCATTGAATCCATCCTCTGCACTTCAGTAACTGTCTGGTTCAGCTCAGCTACAAAATCTGACCTCAGAAGACTACAGAGCGTAGTCCGGACTGCTGAGCGAATCATTAGTACAACCCTCCCTTCTCTCCAAGAACTGCACTCATCCAGAGTGAGAAAAAGGGCTGGCAGAATCACTCTGGATCCCTCACATCCAGCACACTCACTCTTTGAACTGTTGCCATCTGGTCAAAGCTACAGAGCTCTGAGCACCAGAACGAACAGACACAGGAACAGTTTCTTCCCTCAGCCCATCCATCTCATGAACACTTGACAATAACCATGGAACACACACTATTTATTCACTCATACAGTTATTTATTTCTAAAACACTCATAATCAGACCTACACCTCAAAATTAGACATAATATACAGCTACCTGTATCAAATAGAAAAAAATATATATAATACCCTTAGTAATACTAATACCTGCCACACACAATTGTCAATTCTAGTTTCTATTCCTTATCTACTGTGCTATTTTTCAGGATTTTATTATCTGCTTGTTTTTGTTCTTCTATGTCACTCATTCTTGTTACACTGTGCGAGCTATCGTGCCATTGAAAAACAAATTTCTCGCTATGTGTAAACATACCTGGCAATAAAGCTCATTCTGATTCTGATTCTGATTCTGATTCTGATAATTATGAGTAGGAAACTCTGAACATTATGCGCTGATTGGGAGTGTTCTTCTGATCTCCCCAAGTTGGGAGAGTGTCATTGACAAAATGTGGGATGCATTGGATGCAGCGTCTGCATTTAGAGTAAATTTGTTTAAAAGAATGAAATTATAAATTTTTCATTTGCAATAAACCTATCCAAGTCACATGTACAAAATACAATGTTATTGTACAATTACGAAAGAATATATGATTCAGTTCTCTCTTTTATTATTTATCAAGTAATATTCCACATTTACAGCACATGCATCCCAAATCGTAACTACTTCATACACCTATTTTGTAAACTTAATATGTGTAGCAGCCTTGAAAGTACTGTTAACAAATAATTTAACATCTTAACTTTTGATTCATTGAGACACAAGCGTTTTCTTACAGCAGTCACATTCCTGCACATACAGTATAAGCACACAGAAAACTGGTAAAGCTGGTTGTAATTTAATTAGTTCATACGGCAACAGCTGTTCCATTTCTGTTTGTCAAATGTCTGTGAAGCTTGTCCAGCTGTCACATGTTGACATTAATATCAACTTCAAACCCGACATGCATTCTCATGTCCATGCCTTTTTTTCTTTTACACAGAATTATAGATATGCACATAATCTATGAGATTTATGAATCTCAGTTTAATTTTAACCATTTTATAACCCTTCATAATGGTTTTCCGGGTTCTGACATCACTGCACCACTCTATAGAATCAAGCAACTTTATTCACAAAACAAATGTGTGTAAATAGTTTGTAAAACCAGTCCTAAGTAAATCGTTGCACTGAAATGACAATTTACATAGGAATAGCTTTACAAATAATTTACACAATTCACTCTGCTCCTTTTCTGAGGTTCAATGATTGTAAGAGGACAAACATTCAAAATTTAGCATTTTTATGAAAACACCTAATCATGAGGCAGAAGTGAACCCAATGCCAAACAATTTGTGTGCCATCCAAACACAGTCAACAAATTTGGACACAAATTCACTTGACTGAATTTATATTTCTTGTGGGGTTGATAACTCATTTGATATATTCCTTCACAAAAAGAGTAACTCAGGAGTGAGGCAGCATAAAACAGATGAGAAACTCTCAGATGTTGAGAAACCTGTCTGTGACCAGTCTGGCTCAGCACAGCTTATTAAAACTACTGTGGAATCCTGTGGCTGTGTATTACCTTTTTGCTGGTTGTCATCTTAATTGTTTCTTTCTTTCTTCAGGGAGGTGGTGCCATTTATATTGTATTCATCTGGTTTTTCCTGTTTTTTGGCTAGATAGCCTACATGCACAAACACAACTGAGAAAATCAAAGCCATAAATCTAAATAAGAAGTATCTAAATAGGCAAATATCTAAATAAAAAAAAAACCTTTCAGTATTCAGAGACGTGCTGAAATCATGTTTGGTCTCGTACTGTATCGCGCACCTTGTCAGTGTCCTGCGCTTTGCTTGGCCATTTGTAGTGATAAACAGGAAAGTGTGTTCAAGCGCCAGCAAAACAGTGTAAAGAAATACTCTTTGAGAGAAGCAGCCCACCCTATCAGCAGAATGGACAGTTAGTTAAAGCCAGGCTTGTAAGTGTATTTATTTCTTGTCTCAGTGTTTAGCCAGTTGTCGTTGCTAGGAAACGCTTGTTTTGTTTACTGTGGAGTAGGGGTGTGCGATATCGTCTGCGATAATATCGTAATTGTTGTTTTAACGATGTGCGATTTGACATTATCGAGTATTATGCAAAAACCATCCAAAACATCCCTACAGAGCTCACGCTTACATTACATGAAGTCTAGACTAGTGTGAGTGCGCATTTAGTGTGTTTTCTTTCACTGCATGATTCAGTCTATTAACAATGCGCTTTAGCACCTGATCATAAAATATATATATTTATACCACTTCATATAGTTATTCAATTTCACACGAAGAGTGCCGTTTTTCTCTGCCGTTTTGATTACAAATGTGACATTGAATTCAATAAACAATAAGTTAATTAAGAGACTTACGTTTTAGACACCATATTGCTTGTTTTTGCTCTATTTCGCCAACAAAAATCATTCCGAATACAGCCACAGTGCTGTATAGGCCTATTTCACAATATGGCGACCGAGATCGGAAGTAGGGTAGCGGTACTTCCGGTTGCGCACCACTACGATCGCCATTCATAATCATAATGGACTGCGAACAACTTGTTTCCTCCCAGTCGATAAATTATCTGCCAAAAGTCAGAATAGCAGATGTTGTCCGTTTTGTTGACAATTTGCAGGGAGATGTGAAAAGATCCCAATTGCACAAAGGCTACAAATTATTTTTTGAGCAATTTATTTTTGATTATCAGGGTATGAATAATGAGCCAGTTGCCATGACACTGCTTTTTTGAACTGATTACTTTTATGGTTTTATGGATGATTTTCAAAGCGGTTAAATAAAAACTCATTTCTTGTTAACTGTGTGTGTGTTTGAACACTTCAGTCTCAAATATTATTGCAGGGAAAGTGGTAATTATAGGGTCAGATGTTATAGGTCGTTAAGAAAGCATGAGGAACCACATCAGCTCGAGGTAACTTAAATAAATACAGGATGTAGTTCATGTTGAATAGTACCTTTTTGATAATAAAATGGTTTTCAACGTAGCCTATTAGTAGAGCTGTAGTCAAGTCCAGCTTTGTCGAGTCCAAGACAAGTCCAAGACCAGGACTAGTCGAGACCGAGTCAAGACCGAGTCCAAAGTGGTTCGAATCCAAGTCAAGTCCAAGTCCAAAAGTTTCGAGTCCAAGTCAAGACCGAGTCCAAATGAGAGAAGAAAAAAAAGGATCCTCTTCAAGACCACATACTTAATTATTGATAATATATGTGATGCGAGAGACAGCATATCTCCTATTCTAAGAAAATCTTTTTACATTATTATTTGTAATGATCAAAAAAGCATGTGCAAAGTAACAACTCTATAGGACAGGGGTCTCCAAACTAGATCCTGGAGGGCCAATGCCCTGCAGAGTTTAGCTCCAACTGGCCTTAACACACCTATCCTATTATAGCAGACATATCCACTGATTTGCATTGATTTTGCCTTTCTAATAGTCCTGCACGACATGAGGAAATTCTGCTATGTGTGATAAAAGTGGAGTTTCACCAAAAAAATTCTTTTTTGCACATGAATGTTAGATTAGATAAATAAATGAATATTTAACTGTGCATATTAGGGCCAACAAATAAAACAAAATTTTTGTTTTTGTTTTTACAGTGGTGAGGATTACAACCAATTAAATACGATTCCATTGAGTTTATTAATGCAATGACCAATCAAAGGCGTTCAGATGAGTCATCGCTGAAACACCAGAGTTTTGTTGAGTGCTGAATTCTGCACTCTGGCTCCTAAATCCACCAACTCTGCTATTTCATAGCACGTTTCGGTGCCCATTGCTAAATAACATGTGCAATGCAATGCAATTGGAGGGTTTTGGGGTGGGGTGGCTCGTTGGGGGGTTGTTTCAATGAAACTACGATTAATCTTTCAGCCTATTTTTATAACCTAATAAAAAGATGTTGCCGTAAACTTTAAATAACAGGGTCATTTGCCTAACATCAGGTAATGCTATTAACTAACATGAACAAAACAATTAACAATAGTATATTACACTATTTATTTTTGTCTTGTTAAAATTAGTTAATAAAAATACAGATGTTCGTTGTTAGTTCATGTTAGTTCACAATGCATACTGTTAACAAACAAATGTATTGAATAATCAAGAATTAGCTGAATGCCCTGAAATTAAAGTTAATACTAATATTAAAAATGTTGTATGTAGGAAGGAACATTATATGATTATGTTAACTAATGATAGTTAAATAATTAACCTTATTGTAAGTGTCTACTCATAAGAGTCAAATACAAAGGAACTACTTCTTATGTCCAGGGATGCCTTCCTGGACCTACAACTCTCTTTAGTGTGTCTTTGTAGGCTGCCTGATACAAAATTAGATTAGCTCGTCCACAGGTTTACTGCGACTAGTTTTGTTCAAAATTTGCCAGCTTTCTTTTTTTGTTACAAATTTGCAGTTGGCCTCTGTGTTCTTCTCTTACCTGGTGCCCCGTCGAATAATCTCTACATAGTCAGCGTTTGCTTAAAACCCTACTGTATAATGACTTTTACCTGCTGTGTGCTGACATCGTTAGTTTTAGAAGGGAGATCATGTCTGTGCAGTCAAAAATGATAAAATGCTGGATGCCTCTTCGCACAGCAGCGCAACGCACAAAGCTCGAGCGATAATGACACAATGCGCGCATCACGCCGACGTTTAAGGCATCATAGAAGGGATACGTTTGGCGCTACTGGGTATGCTCACATAAATACAGCGTAATTTTTGTCACTGTACAACAGTAATTAGTATTTAATTGTTGCGAAGGTTAAGTTTAAGGCTGGAGTAGGTGTAGACGTTAATAAAACAATCTAACAGGTAGAAAATTAAATTCGAAACATCTAAACTTTTCAAAACACAGCAAGTGCACCGTGGGTCATGTGACAAGAACCAACCAATCACCTTCATCCGTTCAGTACAAAATTGAAAGTTAGCCAAGATGGAAGAAACCAGTGATCATAGGTACAAGGATGCATTTTTTTAAAGAAATTTAGTCGCAAGCTACGGCAAGGGATTTTTTAGTGCTGCGAATCAATTTATACTTTGCTTGAAAACTTCCGCTGTTGCATGTATGAGCGCAGGTCATAGTTGCTTAGCAACGCAACGGAGAGCGCAGGCTACAGAGTGCTTTGGAAAGAAGTAGAAAGCGGCGCAGCTAGCGTTTTCAGGCGCAGACAGCAAATGTGGTTTTGTTTTGAAGGGCGAAACATAAGCATTATTTGCTGGACTCGGTCGAGACCAATCGAGAAAATTTGGCGAGTCCAATGACCCAAGTCCGAGTGCAAAACCAACGATCCGAGACAAGTACGGATGATGAAAAAATATGAGACCGGACTCGAGCACTACAGCCTTACTATAGTTATCTCACAGTCCATAGCAACAGTAACTGAATAATTTAGTAAGGAAGAACCTTCGGCAGTTAGGATTAAAACAAAACGAGAATGGGTTCAACATTGATTTTCTGTGCTTAATGACCTATTTATGTAGTTATGACATTTTAACCTCTCGAGCATTGTTAGGGTATTTCCGAGACCTCAAATGACATGATAGGTACATTAAAAAAAAATAAAAAAGTAGTGTTGCCCATCATCTAAATGGACATGAAACTTGATGACTTTTTTACACTCGCTACACACACAAAAAAGAAAAACAGAAATTGGAATGTCTGATTGTACATTATTGTAATAAAGTCACTCAGGATGTTCATCTAGTCAGTGTCTTTAGTTTAAATTCCACGTTATTTGAATTTTAAAGGTGTTTTCCAGAAGATGACAGTAATCTTTCACTAAACTATGGAAGACATTTTTCATATCACCATGAATGAAACCAAGACATTTAGATATTCTTTAAAGTCAACTCTACATATTTTTTTGTATGAACATTTCATATAAACATGTAATACTTTTTTTCTTTCAAAAATTGAGCAAAAAAAAAAAAGTTAAACAAAAATACCATACCAACTGTACAGTAAAAACATTAAAAGTTAGGATAATTACAATCCTGATTGTTATAAAATCATATTTACTAAACAGCCACAGTGTACATCTGAACAGTCAACAATGGATTAAATAAAGATGTGACTGTATATGTCTTTCTATCACTTTCTTCAGATTACACTTGAAGCCAACACTCCACTTCAAGTGGCAGCATATACAATGCTCTTGTGGTGCTGGAAGAAGTTTGTGCAACCGTCTGGTTACTTTACCAGACAGCACATTTTAGTACAATTGGAACCAAAAATGTTCCAGCTGCCCTTGCATGCACAAGCAAACAGCAGGCCTGGCATAGGCTCCGAACCCAGGTAAATATAAATAAATAAAGACAGAAACCTCATTCGTCAGTTTTTAACCATTTTAATTTGCCAACCATTAACAAATAAAATTAATTTAAAATGCATAATGTGCAAATCAGAATGCAATCTAGTACAAGACATACATGTTTTGTCAGTGCATCACTCTCAAACCAGTCGATGAGCTTGTGGTGCGCAAAACGAAAGCCTCTGGTAGGAGCTCTGTGCAGTCTACTCTGTACAAAGCATATGGAGGTGATATCCAAATACTAATAAAACACATTTTCACATTAGGTAACAATTAAAACACTGAGGCATGAACTTTTTTTAGAACCTTTATCTGACAATGATGTCATTGCTGGAGCAGCATCCCTCATTTCCCGTTGTCCACAACCACTGATAGCGAAGATAGTTGATGGAATGTCTGCTCTAACCATGGTGTCTTCTCAATTTGGAGAGGTCCCAAAAGGATCACTGCTGTCATACCAGTGTCCAGCTGTGCTGTCAAAGGATGTACTTACAAATCCAAATGCTCCACAATTCCCCCCATTACCTGTCCCACTATACAAGCTTCCACCATATAATTTTGTTGCTGGCAGCTGCGCTGAACTCCTGCATATGCAGAGTCTGGAGGCGACATCTGAAATGACAGGGATCATTGAGGAGGGAACACGTGATCAATCAAAAAGCCCACTATGGGTTAGAATGCATTGCCCTTGACTTACAGCAAGCAAGTTCTATGAAGCAGCTCATGTGAGGTCCGAATCCACTGCAATGACACGGGCTGGCCAGATCATTAAAGGTGCCCCCCACACCAAAGCAATGCATCGTTTCTGCAAAGATATTTAACAAGTGATTTGTTTAACATTTACATCATGTTGACAACTGTGTGCTGCACTTGGAATATAATTTCTTTAACTAGAGGGTTAATAAAGAAAAAGTTACTTGAATCATGTTGTAGTTACATTTTCAAGTTGACTAGTTAAAAATTGTAAAAAAAAAATCGAGAATCGGTCAAATGTTCTGAAAAAATCAATTTTTTAATAAATCGCTCAGCCCTAGCTGAGACCTTTGATGTTAATGTTCTTCCATCTGGTCTCATCATCCACCCAGATGCTCCACACCTTAGTGCAAGTCCAGATGGCAAAGTGGTGCACCCAAATGAAGAACCTTCCTATGGCCTGGTAGAAGTTAAGTGCCCTGATGTGAAAGATATTGGAGAGGCATCACACATTGAATTTGTTGGGGGCCAAGCAAAACACACACCTACCATTGGCAAGTCCAAGGTCAGCTGATGGTTACTGGCTTAGCTTGATGTGATCTGGTGACAAATACAAGGGGCGACTTCAATGTAGATAGGGTGTGTAGAGACGATGAGCTGATCAAAGAAATCAAGGCTAAAGTTGATGAATTCTACTTTGGCACATACATTGATGTTTTGCTAGGAAGAAAATAGGCAAAACATCTTTTTACGTTCAACAGAACAAATTCGAAACAACTTGAGGGTGAGAAAATGACAAATTTCATTTTTGGGTGAACTACACAT
>JADLZN010006636.1:0-23126 GCA_018155175.1 Sinocyclocheilus anophthalmus | reverse complement strand
ATATGGAACTTAAAAGGTAGCCAGTGCAGAGACTGTAAAATTGGGGTAATAAGATCATATTCTTGACCTGGTAAGGACTCTAGCGCTGCATTTTGGACTACCTGTAGCTATTGAAGATTTAGGACAACCACCTAGCAGTGCATTACAATCGTCCAGTCTAGAGGTCATGAATGCATAAACTATCTTTTCTGCATCAGAAACAGGTAACAAGTTTCATAGCTTGGCAATGTTTCTAAAATGGAAGAATGCCGTTTTTGTAACATGGGAAATATGATTTTCAAAAGACAAGTTGCTATCTAATATAACACCCAGATTTTTGACTGTAGAGGAAGTAACCGTACATCCGTCTAGTTGCAAATTGTTATCCAAGAGATTCTGTGTACTGTCTTTGGTCCAATAAGTAATATCTCTGTCTTATCCGAATTTAGTAGAAAATTATTGGTCATCCAATCTTTAAAATTAACACACTCTGTTAGCTTAGATAATTTAGAAGTATAATCTGGTCTTGTTGAGATATATAGTTGAGTATCATCGGCATAACAGTGGAAACTAATCCCGTATTTTCTAATAATATTACCAAGGGGCAAACATGTATATCGAAAATAGCAGAGGACTTAGGACAGATCCTTGTGGCACTACATACTTTACTGGTGAAATGGAGATGACTCCCCATTTAAATGAACAAAGTGATAGCGATCGGACAGGTAGGATTAAACCATCTTAAAGCCTGCCCTTGAATAACTGTATAGTTTTGTAATCGATCTATGAGGATGTCATGATCTATAGTATCGAACGCAGAACTAAGATCAAGTAAAACTAGCAATGAAACACAGCCTTGGTCTGACGCAAGAAGAAAGTCATTTGTAATTTTAACAAGTGCAGTTTCTGTGCTATGGTGGGGCCTGAAACCTGACTGAAATTCTTCATAGAGATCATTTTTTTGCAGGAAGGAGCACAATTGAGCAGACACAACTTTTTCAAAAATTTTAGAAATAAAAGGAAGATTTGAAATGGGTCTATTATTTGCCAGTTCACTAGGATCTAGTTGTGGTTTCTTAATAAGAGGCTTAATGACCGCCAGCTTGAATGGTTTTGGGACGTGACCTAAAGACAACGACGAGTTAATAATATTAAGAAGCGGTTCTTCTACTACAGGTAACAACTCTTTCAATAATTTAATGGGTACAGGATCTAACAGGCATGTTAATGTTGGTTTAGATGCAGTGATAAGTTTATTTAGCTCTTCCTGTCCTATAGTTGTAAAGCACTGCAGTTTATCTTTTGGTGCGATCTTTTGGTGCGATGAATGAAGCTAAAGTATTATACGCTGTAGAATCTACATTTGTTATTGTATTTCTGATGTTATCTATTTATCAGTGAAGAAATTCATAAAGTCATTATTATTAAAATGTGAGGGAATATTTAGATCGGGTGGAGTCTGGTTATTTGTTAATAGCCACTGTGCTAAATAAAAACCTAGGATTGTTTTGGTTATTTTCTATGAGTTTGTGGATATGCTCGGCCCTGGCAGCTTTTAGAGCCTGTCTATAGCTGGACATACTGTTTTTCCACGCAATTCTAAATACTTCCAAGTTAGTTTTTCTCCATTTGCGCTCAAGACTACGAGTTTCTTTCTTGAGAGAATGGGTATTACTGTTGTACCATGGCACAGTATATTTTTCTCTAACCTTTTTCAATTTGATGGGGGCAACACCTTCTAATGTATTAGAGAAGATAGTGCACATGTTGCTAGTTATTTCGTCTAGTTCATGTGTACTTATTGGTACACAGAGCAGTTGAGATAAATCAGGCAGGTTATTTGTGAATCTGTCTTTGGTGGCTGGAACAATAGTTCTGCCCGGACGATAACGCGGAGACATATAGTTAATATCAGTAATACGCAACATGCATGATACAAGGAAATGGTCAGTAACATCATCGCTTTGAGGTACGATATCTATATCAGTAAGATCAATTCCATGCGATATAATTAAATCTAGCGTATGATTAAAATGGTGAGTGGGCCCGGAGACGTTTTGCTTGACCCCAAAAACGTTTATTAAGTCTGTAAACGCAAGTCCTAACGCATAATTTTTATTATCAACGTGAATATTAAAATCTCCGACAATTAGCGCTTTATCAACAGTAACCAATAGGTCTGAGAGGAAATCTGCAAATTATTTTAGGAAATCTGTATACGGCCCTGGTGGTCTATACACAGTAGCCAGAGCAAGAGATACGGTAGATTTCTTTTGCATATCTGACAGTGTAACATTAAGCATTAGTATTTCAAATGAGTTAAACTTGTATCCTGTCTTAGGAGTTAACATTGAGAATATCACTATATATTGTTGCAACACCGCCGCCACGACCAGTATGACGGGGCTCATACTTATAACAGTAGCTTGGTGGAGTAGACTCATTTAGACCAATATAATCATTAGGTTTTAGCCAGGTTTCAGTCAAGCAGAGTACATCAAAACTATTATCTGTGATCATTACATTTACAATAACTGCTTAGGGTGCGAGTGATCTAATGTTTAAGAGCCCAAACTTAAAAAAAAAATTTGTTCATTCATTTAGCATTTTTCTGGTTTAATCACAATCACATTTTTTCTACATCCTGCATTAAATTTATATTTTGACATCACTATTCGGGGAACAGACACAGTCCTTACAGATTGTACAGCGCAAGTACTTCTATAATTTAAACGGGTAGAACAAATGTCATCATAGCAGTTATTTGAGAATTGGCTTACTAGTCACATGGAGCGCAGCGTCCTGGAGATGTTGTCCGACATGAGCTCCGCTCCAACTCTGCTGGGATGCAGACCATCAGCGCGAAAAAGCCTAGGACGCTCCCAGAAAAGATTCCAGTTATTAACAAAGAGCAGTTTCTGTTCTTTACACCATGACAATAACCATTCATTTAAAGCAAAAAGCCTACTGAACTTTTCATGTCCTCGTCGATACGTGGGAAGTGGTCCTGACACGATGATCGTCGTCGCGGGCGATGTGCAGCTCACTGTCTCGATCAGGCTCCTGAAGTCCCTATTCAGTGTCTCTGTCTGCCGCAGCTTGGTGACGTTAACCCCCGTGTGAAGCACGACCGCTCCGGGGCTCTCGTCACCATTCAGGATCGCGGGTATCTGCGCAGAAACATCGAGAACACGAGCACCAGGGAAACAGTGAGTGTGTACCTTACCTTCAGCTAACGTAGCACGGAATGTGCCGGACGATGGAGTCTCCGATGATCACAGCGTCGCGTTCCGTCTCGCGGAGGGGAGCGAAGCGGTTCCGGGTGGAGATCTCGAAGACCGGAGGCGGCGGAAGGGGAGAGGTCATCGCCCAGGACCTGGCTCGCGTCTTCCGCTGCGGCTCCACCCAGGGTCCGTGGTGTCCCGGCGCCGGAGTGAAGGACATCTGGGAAGATCGCGTCCTGGGTGCACCGGGCCTGTGCAGAGAAACACACGGAGTAGAGGTGGTGGGAGAGATAGCAGCGCGCTGTATACTTACCTCAGACTTGTGAGCGTCAGCCTGGGATGTTTCCAGCGCGGCTCTCCGCGCTCTCAGCTGGGTCTGCTTTGCCATCAAGTCCCGGATCTGCTTCTCCACGGCCTCCAGCTCGACCTGCACCGAATGCAGCTCGAACGTGTCCTCACCTGCACTCAAAGGTAGACACACATCCGCCATTAAAACAAGTAACAGTGAGTAAAACAATGGTAATGTGTGTGAATAGAGTATTAGTGTAAGCGAGATTAGCTGCTACCACGCTGGCGATGCTAATGGGCTATATGCTAATAGCGGACTCGGAAAGTCAAAAATAGAACTAGTGATAACAAGGCGCTCTGATTGTTTTTGTTTTAGAATACGATAGGGGATATATTCACAAATTATATTATTTATTAACGAAAATTATGGTGTATAAAATTGATTTTAAGATAAAAATTAGACGACAAAGAATTAACTTGACGGAGCTCAAACTCAAACCACACGGCAACAACAAACAGGAAGTGACATGCATTAAAAAGAGCTAAATGATTTAAGCTTGTTTAATTTATATCTAAAAGTCTTTCCACACTGAGAGCAGGAGAAAGGGTTTTTCCCAGTATGAATTAACATGTGACTCTTAAGGCTTGGTTTATATGTAAAACTCTTTCCACACTGAGAGCAGCTGAAAGACTATATCCTAGCATGAATTAACATGTGCGTCTCAAGGTTTACTTTATATGTAAAACGCTTTCCACATTCAGAGCAGCTGAAAGACTTTTGTGAAGTGTGAGTTACCAAATTAATCTTAAATTGTCCTTTCTGTGTAAAAGTCTTTCCACACTGAGAGCAGCTGAAAGGCTTTTCTGAAGTGTGAGTTACCAAATGAATCTTAAGTTGCCTTTTCTTTGTAAAACTCTTTCCACACTGTGAGCAACTGAAAGGCTTTATTCCAGCATGAATTAACATGTGATCCTTAAGATTTCTGTTACATGTAAAACTCTTTCCACACTGAGAGCAGCTGAAAGGCCTTTTGACTTCTGTTTTTTTAATGCTCCAACTCACTGATTTTTCTCCATTGACATTACGATCTTTCTGATCCTGATATTTCTCCTCCTCCTCATTCAGATCTTGTCTTTCTTCTTTCATTTTCATCAGGCCTAAAATTAAATCATTATAAAGAAGAAAATCAGTTGGTGCGTTTGAAAAATAAAAAAAGGATAAAATATTTGTGTACAGACGAAAACGATGTCAAAACTGTCCCTTTTTAACACAGATCCATGAAAATGTCTAAAAACACTGCATTATGCTGCCAGGCCAGTAGATGGCGATGCCATTTTGTAAAGAAACACTACACATTGACAGCTCCAGCAAACAGGGTTTGTTCTTTGATCACTTTCTGTAATTTAACCAGGGCTGCAACAACTAATCAATTAAATGGATTTTAATTATCGATAATAATCATCGACAACGATTCTCATTATCAATTAGCCAGGTCTGCCCACAGTGCACGTCCAACTTCATCCTGTCGCGTCAAATTACATCACTAAATTACACATTTCTATGGACAAAATGCATCTAAAAATAGTGGAGAAAACAGAATGAGATGCTGCAGGAGAGGTGCGTGATCCAAGGTGCCCAAAACATGAGAATTCTTTAATTTAAGCTTTAAGCTAATGCATTATGGCAATATAATGGCTTGTCCTGACAGGCGGTTTGACAGATACGTGTGCGTCCTCAGCACAAAAACTTTTCAGTTTACGGTCATATCCTTATCTGTACATTTCACAAATACACGCAAGCTTTTCCGTTTTTGCATAAAGGCCCGCCCTGACAGTCTGTTTTCAGTAGGGTTGGGTGATGTCTACCAAATTGGCATCGGACGATGTCTACAGTGAAACATTGTGATGGACGATGACATCGGGGGGTGGGGCGGGGTTAGGGGTGTGCCCGAAGCGTGAAACAAATAATGCATTTTACAGAGCCACTAAAAGGTTAGCCGCTTGCTAGCGGTAGCCTGTTGCATTACAATACATGAAAGTTCACTTACCACATACACAGAGTAAGGAGAAATGTCTGATAGGAAGATGGCGAATGATTTGCAGATCCTGAGCACCAATGACAAACATCTAATCTTGTCAAATGTGTGGTAAGTACTGTCGCTCCAAAGTATAAAGTCCTTATGATCGCGAATCTCAAAAGTGAAAGTAAAATGAGAGCGCTCAATCAAAAGCGGTTTTATACAGTCGCCTATACTTACCCAACGATATAATTGTGAGAAAAAGTATTTTTAATTTTTTTATCCTCCCATCTTGTAGGCTACTTATTCCCTTTAGGGTTTACGTAGTACACTTCATTTCTAGAGCTGCAACGATCGCTCGGCCAGGGATCGGAATCGGCCGATTTGCCTCATGATCGGCCCAGATCTGTGATCGGCCGATCAGTCTCACTTCTTTCTGATTCTGAGCCGATCAGTTTTGTTACCAGTGGCACAGGCAATAACGTCAGCCGCGCATTCTCGCTCTCTTCTCTCCGACGACCCCTTCTCCCTCACAAACATCTCATTCGCTCCAGTTAAATAGTGCTTGTATTGCACATTATTTTAGTCATTCCCGCAGGTGTCTCGCTTACACCAAAAGCACGCGCACCAGAACCAATCTATATTAGTGGAGCGCTCAGTCTCAAACAGCTTGTGAGCCACAAATACCAAAATGAGTGACTAACTGCGATAAAACGTTCAAATACATTAAAATTATGTCAAAATGTCCGTCTTGGCGAGTATTAGGGATGGAACGATTACCGGTTTCGTGATAAATCACGATAAAATGCCCTGACTGTTAGTTTTTTTTTTTATTTTAAAAATTTGGGGGGTTTAAAATGTAATTATCGTCAAAACCGTATTTGATTATCGCGATTTTAAAAACTCGCTGTAAATCCTGTCCAGCCAGCATCAGTCTGACGCAGAAGCAGCATGCAATGTTGTTGTTTTGTTTTTTGCATGAGACGAAATGGCGGAAGGCAGTGACAGCGCTCGGGAGATTTTTCAGCCATCTAAGAGGACCAAATCGGTGGTCTGGTCGTATTTTGGCTTTTACAAGAGTCCTGAAGGCAATTTAATCGAGGACGATCACCCTGTCTGCTGATCTTGCAAGAAGAAAGTTGCTGCAAAAAGGGGGAAACGCATCAAATTTGCCCAGTCATCTTCATGACCACCACCCACTAGCGAATGCAAGGTAAATTTTACCACAATACCAAAACTAACTGGGCAAATAATTGGACAAAAAATATTGATTAGAGATTAAATATTTCGTTATCTCACTTGTTTAACGCAAAGCTTCCGCGAAGAAAGGTTCACAGCAAGTGGCTTTGAGCCAAGACGAACGAACGTTCAAACTATAAGGTTGACATTTAAGGGATAATGTATTGTATATTCATAATTAACTTATTACACAGATTTTTTTTTTGTTTACCTATAATAATATATAAATACGGGGATATGAAATATTGAATTGAGATTAATGTTTTGAAATCTTACCTGTTCATAAATCCATTATGAACGGTGTACAAAAAAATCGTCAGGACAATATGATCACTACAGCAAAATTATAGTAGTATTAATACTAAATTCCTCTGATTTCATTTTCAATACAATCAAAAACTGAGACGCCCCAGCAAGCAATAGCAGTCATTTCAACGTCTCAGTTAAGTATAGACCCCGATATAGTCCGGCTATGTGTAACCCACTTCTAGCCCAAATAACCTTGAATTTGGTTTCATGTCGTTTTTTAGCAAAATAACTTGCGAGATGTATCATAATCCATCATGTAAGCAAAGTCAACAGTGTTTACAAGGTGTTTGGTTTCATTTCTTTGACATGTACAATACGTAGCCTGTGCGTAGCCATGATTTAGCTCGTAGTCCGAGCGGCTATCTGTAGCCCACTTATAGTCAAACCTGACTCACTGTAGTTTTTGACCAGGCAGCGCATGAGATGGTTGATATCCATCATGTTCGCAGTTTTGGGGGTTCACAAAAATTTTGTTTTTTTTTAATATCTACAAAGATATAAGTGTCATTTCATGACATGGTTTATATGTAGCCACGATTTCGCTCTAAATTGGATGGGCTATGTGTAGTCTGCTTTTAGCCCACCTGGTGAAATCGAGGCAATCTGTGGTCTAATTTTAACGGCTTGGCTATAGCCCTATACCAGTAACCAGACCAGCGATGAGCATAGCCAAAATAGCCTTAAAATTGTTTACATGTAATTTTCGCCCATGCAGCTTCTTATCAAATGCAAGTAAACTTTTGAATCATTTAAATTAGCATTATTTCATATTTTATTTAATTATATTACAGCATTATTAAATACAGCATTATTTATTATGCCAAAAAATAATGCTAATTTAAATGTTTCAAAAGTTCACTTGCATTTGATAATATGATGTCATGCATCCCACAAGCTTGTAGCGAATTAGCTCATGGGGAAATATGAATAATTAATCATAACTAGTTATAATTAATTATAAATATTTAGATCCGCTGTAGATATTTACTTGACCTCTCAGGGTCAACTGTCTGTCAATTCTAAGAACGTTACTTTCCTGGTTAAGGGAAATAACTTCCGTACTGTACAATTCTACACCGAGCTTGTAGCATAATCTGCATGATTAAGTGACTCCAGTATGAGCAAACAATGAACAAGTCAAGTGTGATACAAGTAAGGTTTTAACAACTACATAAACACTTAAACTAGTCCAAAATACTACATAAACACATAAACTGGTCAAACATACACATACACACACACGCATACAGTTGGTATAGGAAAGGATTGAAGTTTAAGCAGTAAAGAGGAGAGAAATAAGAAATTAAGTTATTGAACCATTTGCATATTCAGTAGATTTACAGCCTGAAGGGAACATCAGCTTCTTAGTTCAAACACACCTTTGTAAAGAGGTGCAAATGATACCTAATGTATCAAATAATAACACTAAGTTTGGATACTTGCAAGTCTCATCCGTCTGAAAGAAAGGCTTGATGCAATCCAAAGGTTCAAGTTGATCTTTGCTAAAGTTGGTTGATGAAAAAGAACCAGTTTGAGTCAGAGAATCTTGGTGAATGGAAACGTTAAGGCCGAAGCCTGGCACGAGCTTAGGATGTCCTTCCCTTCCACAAAGCCTGGAGTGTTGTAGCTCACATTTGAATCTTCTCAGAATTCACCCAAACCACAGACTCTGGGCGGGTCACTGAATGTGAGGCCTTTTAAAGTCTGCGAAGATTCACGCCTCTCAAGAGGGGCTTATCCAATGAGAAAAGCCGGAAACCCAAGTGGGCGTTTTGAGATCCTGTTGAGTTTATGGCTCTTTGTGTGGAAACATGGTACTTTGCATATGGAACTTGAATCGAAATTAGTAAAGATTCTCAGGACACTAATATATTGCCTATGTACCAACATATAATATACACTCTCGTTTAGATCATCAGAAGGCGAATTCATAGATACTAAACATGGTAGGATTACATATAGGTAAGATGACAGGAATGAGTGTTTCCAAAATCATAGGTGTAGCTGTCTCAGAAAAGGTTGTATTTTATTTTATGTATTTCAGTCATTTATTTTGTGAAAAGGTATTTAGTTCACAAATGGTGTGTAATGTATTATGAATGTTCATTTGGAAATTGTATTTGAGTATTATAAATACTGGGTAATAGTGACACCTGCAGGTGAAATATGTGTAACGTTAGTTGAATTTGTCACGTGATCTAGTCATGTGAGTATCAGATCCACAAAGAAATGCACAAATGCTAAGAGCTGTTCGATTGTTAGATCATTTGTTAGAAGGAATGCTTACAAAAATGTCCTCTAATGTCTCCTGGACTTCTGATTAGAAGGCGCACACGGTATGTTGTTTATTCTTTGGATTTCATCTGTTAATTTGCAAAGTTAATGTACTGTGTGTATTGATATTGGTTCAGTAAGAAGCAGACTTGGTTAAACTGGGGTAAAAACAGGAACACACTCACAGGTTATGTATCTGAATGTAATTTTATTTGTTTTAGTTTTTTTTACGGTGTCATGATGTAAAGATGTCAAGATGTTGATATCCAAAGGGTGTCACGATGTTCAAGTGATGTCGAAATAGGATCAAGATGGCGATGAGGCCGATACTTAAACTCATTGCAAAGAAGACATTAAACGTTAAGACATCAGTTGAAGCGTGATTCTTTTAATTAGAAGAAAACCTTCAGGAGCCGTTATAATAGGCCTGCATAAAACAGTATAAAATCTCAAAGACAACATATACGATGAACTGAAGTATATGTGTGTTCATTCAAAGAAAGGTTTTCTTATGGATTAATTAGAGAAAAGTCCATTTCTACTGTGCATTGTGTCTCTTCCTATAAAAAGGTAGTGATTTTCCCTACTCGCATTCCTGTGGGTCATAAAACCAGTGATATCAGCATTAGTTGCTATGGGGACCAGGGGGGCCTGGTGTCGTTGCAGACATCCTGGCACCCAGTTTATTGGGTGAGGGGACTGTGACGATTTGTTAATCTAATGAATAACTGATTTTGTTAAATCAAATGAAAAATTGTGTGTTTGATTGGTCCAGACGCTACACCATTGTTCTTCAAGAAATCCTGGAATGTTGAGGAGCAGAACTGACTGCCATTGTCAGTAACTATGTATGCAGGGTTACCTTCTCGAGCGAACACTGAAGTTAGAAATGTCACTAATGTAGCTGTGGTGACAGATGGCGTGAAAGCCACCTCAGGCCATTTACTGTAGTGGTCCAGTAGTGTAATGGCATAACGACAGTCATGTGTATCTGTGTCGAATGGTCCTACCACGTCAACAGCTACTTTTTGAAAAGGCCCTTGCGACAATTCCACTGGCTGCATCGGAGCTGCATGTGTGCGTGCTGACTTATCATTCATTTGACAAGCAGTATGTTTTTATGAGGCCACTGACCATCGCATCCATGTGCGGCCACCAATACAGCTCGCGTAGCCGTTGTTTTGTTCGCATGATACCCCGGTGTCCTTCATGCGCAAGATGCACAAGTGTAGTGCAAAGTGATAGTGGTACCAGTACACGAGAACCACGTAGGAGGAGTGGAGCCTCAGCAGAAAGTTCATGTTGTAAGTGGTAGTAAGGACACAGCTCCACAGGACCATCGCATCCACTTTGCATTTGGGTTTTTAGGCGAGCAAGTTCAGGGCAGCAATCACTTTGTTCTTCCAAAAGTGAGACAGGTATGGGGCCTTGCACAGTGTCTATTTCAGCAAGCAATGCAGGTTAAGTGTTTTGCTCATGATCTTGTGATTCTACTGGCATTCTAGACAAGCAGTCGGCTACAAAGTTTTTGTGTCCAGCCCTATGCACCACATCATATTGATAACAGAGCAGTCTAGCTGACCATCTTGCAATACGTAAGCCAGCGCAATTCATGCCTTTTGTAGCTAGTAGAGTTGACAAGTGCGCTTGTGATAGCAGCCATGCGATCCATACTAGGGCGGAAGCCTTCAGCTGAAATAGTGTGGCCCAAGTATGACACACTCTGCTGGGCGAATGTACTTTTGTTGAGGTTCAATTTCAGGTTCGCATTCTCGAGGCGCTGTAAGACAGCCTTCAGACATTTGTCATGTTTCTCCTTGGTTTCGCCATAACATATTTATATCCTCAAGATAGCATTGGCAACCTGGCAGATCTCCTAAGAGTGTGTGCATCATTTTTTGAAATGCAGCGGGTGCCGAAGCGAGACCATAAGGGACCCGCTTTAATTGGTACAGTCCCTCGTGACATAGAAAAGCAGTCAGGTTTCTGCTTTCCACAGCTAGAGGCAACTGATGATAAGCACTCTGTAAGTCAATCTGCGAAAATACTGTAGCACCCTTCAACTCCGCAAACAGCTCTTCCATATGTGGTAGTGTGTGTGAATTCACAATAATACTTTTATTTGGCTCGCGTAAATCCACACACATACGAATTCCTCCTTGTTTCTTTTTCGTCACCACTAATGGTGAAACCCAGGGGCTCGCATCTATGGGCTCTATTATTCCAGCTTTTAGCAGCCGTTGGATCTCATTTGACACATCCTGGCGAACGCACAGTGGAAGCCGGCGAACTTTTTGCTGCACAGGTTTAATGGTGTTGTCCACTTGCACCTTATGTATGAATCCTTTTACACACTCGCCTTGCACATTTAAATGTTCGTCCACACAATTGAGCACCCTAGTTGTCGCTTGAATGGCATGCATTGAAGTACTGTGCATATCAGTGACATCTTCAGATGCTACATGATAGTTCAGTGCTCTGATTAGATCCAGTCCCAAGAGAGGTGCTCCTCTCTCTACAATGTAGAAATTTGCATCAGCTGTAATGGCATTATGAGTCACTGTAGCAGTCATACAACCCAGTACAGGCAAGGGCTGTTTAGAATAAGTGACCAGTTGCGCTTTGGGCAGAAGCAAAGGAGTAGATGTGAAATGATCCTCGTACAAGGATTGTGGAAGAATTGACACGCTTGAACCTGTATCCACTAACAGTTTCACTTTGTGCGCACAGCCTTGTGATGCTGCTATTTCAACTTCACAGTAAATTTGATCATCCACTGAAGCGTTCAAATTAAGCACTGTCATTTCTGGCACAGAAATTTCTTGCACTGTTTTCGCTTTCGATTGGCATATTTTTGCAAAATGACCACGTTTTTTGCATTTATTACAAATAGCAGATGCAGCAGGACAGTCTCTATCATTAGCTAAGTGATTACGTGATCCACAGCGGTAGCAATGTTGGTTTGGTTTTGGCGCTTTAGCATCTTCGCGTCTCTTTGATTGTTCGGAGTGTGTATTATGATGTTTCCACTGACTTTTATTCGCCGAAACAGCTTGCACAGCACGCTGTGGTTGGTTTCCACTTTTGTCCTTACCGGAGAGGAGTGAAGCATTTCGCACAGCGGACTCAACTTGACACGCTAAATTCACCGCTTTTTCTAGAGTGAGCTAATCCTCCAGCAATAATCTGTCTCGCACTGCAGGCAGCCACGCTTGTTCCACCAGCTGATCATGCAGCATTTATTGCTCTATAGCACCGTACTGACACTGGACAGCTAACTCCCGTAGTGCAGAAATGTACTGAGGCACAGTCTCGTCATTTCTTTGTGATCTTTGGCGAAACTTATGTCGGTATGCAACAACGTTCAATTTCAGAACGAAATGTTTTGTAAGCGCTTCCATTGCATGATCAAACATTGTTTGTACTCATAATACTCAGAACAGACAGACACGGACACGTTTCTTCATGAACTCCTTTTTTACTCTAGGCACAGCATCAGAACAAGCCTACAACGCCATCTACTGGACACAACAACCCCGGACGATGAAATTTTAACTGTGTCTTTTAGACCCTTTTATTTGCCGAGAGAATTCGGCCAAATAACTATTATTCTGACTTATGTTCCTGGTCTGAATATGGAAGTAGCTCCTGAGGGGTTAGCAGAGAGCTATAATTGCGCTCTCTCTCGGTCTACTGAACAGCCGGATTTTATTTTAGGAGATTTTAACATGTGTAGTTTGTCTGATAATTTACCCTCTTTGCAGCAATATGTAACTTGCACAACTCGATCCACCTGCACCTTGGACTGTTGCTATGGAAATGTTAACAATGCATATAGAACCGGGATCTCGTAACTGTAAAGTTAAATTATAGTTCAGTCCCAGAGTGTTTTTGAGACAACTAATCAAATCTTCAACTGAGCATGGCTTTGAAGTCAGTGTGACTTTTCTGATATCAGCTTCTGTAAGAATAGCAACTCGCAAAGTCATGGTTTCTTGAGAAGCCATCTGGAAGGAAAGCACAAAAGAGTTAATTTAGCAAAGAATAAAACGCTTCAATGTCACCATCAGTTTACCATGTACACTATAGGCTGCCAGTGGAAAAAGATGGCATATCTGGGCAGCAAAGCTCATAAGAACGAAGGTGTTCAGAATACCATGATGTCATGACTTTACACACAAAAAGTACCTCTGTGTTCACTGCAACAATGTGAGTAATTTGCTTGAAATCAGGTAGCCCTGAACAAGATCCACCTGAAAGTATCATGTCTGTCTTATAATCAATTCCATTAATGCAGACCGATGGTGCAACAAGAAGTGCTTGAGTTTGAGGGATTTTTTGACCAAGAGCTCTCTGAATGTTTTCTGGGAAAGTGGCAACTAACACTTGTGTAACCTTAGTCATTTCCACAACCTGCTTGAAAAAATAACTGCAGTCTAGTTGATGGCTAAGAGTCCTCTGGTGTTTCAGTGCAAGGGTCATGGCAACATTCTTGAAGTTCTGGGCATCACGTATAACCTTTTTGAAGAACTTGTGTTTTGCTTCAAAACGCATTGTCCAGACCTCAGTAAGTGGACCATGTACCCTAATCAGTTCAGTGTAGTGTTCAATGTAGTGGTGTTTTGGTCGTAGTGTAAAGTCAGGGAAGGTTGACTGCAGAAGGTTCCTATGCTCTGCCACTTTGTAGTCAATGATGTATAATGACTCTTCAGTAAACTGAGGTGCCACAACTAATGCAACAATGTCCTTTAGGAGCATGAGTACTTCCCATGTGTTGTCACCCTCAGGAATATTATGACCAATAAGCAGAGGAAGAAGCCTAATTAGACACCAATTCTCATGGCCATTTACCCCAATTGTGCCCTTGGTTGAGAAGCCCTTTGAAATCAGCTGAGGCTGATCAGATTTGTCAGCGAATGTATACGGAAATGATCTGATAGCTTCATTCAACACATCTAAGGTGATGTATTTCTTTGCCATCAGGTCTTTGAGGCAAAGAGACAACTCCAGTGGGACTACTCCCTCAAAGACATCATGCAATATGTGAACAATTTTATACCACCACTGACTAAGCTACCAAATTATGCTGATTAATCATCCCGCTCACTAAACAATACACACTACTAAAAACAAAACTCACGGTAACCCGGCAACCACCGGGTTTCTAACAAAATGGATTTGGATTTCAATGTTCGTTAGCCCTGCCCTGTTGTGGTGCATCCTCTCCGGCCGAGGGAATGCAACCGATGTTCTTCACCTCTCTCCGTCGTCCTAGTTAGGGTCAAGGGCCATGGGAACAGAATCTAGGCATAACAAAACCTTGTACACAAAATAAAAGGCGGGCATAAAGTCTCTCCTCACTGTACGGCAAGACTACAAGACGTCGGGGGGTCGCGGCAAGAGTTAGCGCTGACACTAAGCACTGTTCCGTACATGGGTCTAAAGGGGAGGATCGCCAGTGGAACCCCCGTTGTGCAGAAGTGGGCTAAAGCCAGAAGGAAGTGGAGAACAGAACGCGATTCAGTACATCCCACGTTAATGTAACTGTCATGCAGATGATTGCACACACTGAAAGAACTATAAAAACCGAAACACATCTGTCAACTAACATCACGTAATCATGGGTGGGGGGCGAGTGTCATTCAGCGTTGCAATAACCCAGTAAAGTGCACACATCTTATATTTTCTTTTAGATGGTCCTAAAGGGTTAGCCACTTCAAAATCATCAATGTACAGACCCAAAGCGATTGTGAAGTCATCGCAACTAAGAAGGGCATTCTCTCTAAACCCTGACCCATCGCAACATGTCCTATATTCATGTGGTTTATGTTCTTGTTTTGACATAGCCTCAGGGCTTGACGCTTACTTTTTTCAGAAGGATGTGCTCCTAAGTTGAAAAATTTAGGAGCACATTAAAGAATTTTAGGGGCGCACCGCTACCAGAGGGGCTCCTAGCGAGAGACAAACAAACACAAGGACATTGAGAATGTCTTCACAAGGCTACAATTATAATGTAGATAAGGTGGCAGGTGTCACCCACCATGAAAGGTACAAAAGGGCACTAGGGGCCAATCAACTCCTCATGCCTGGTAAAGCAGTGCATGATACATGCATTATTTGTGGAAAACATAATCAAACTAAGTTCTCTTTTAATTAGTTCTATCAAAAACCCCTCGGTGCCTCTTCTAAACAGGATTTAAAGCGTAGTGCTTTGATAATGTGAACTGAGAAATCGAACGCTAGCCCACTTGAAACATAGGAACACTCTCTCTCCGATAACAGAGGAGCAGCGTGGGGTCTAAATGCTTAAAGTGACTGTGCGTCCCTGCAAAGTTTTCCAAGCTTTTCTGCCAGGCCCTTTTCGGGGGGTATTGGGGTGGATGTCCACAGAAGGTAGAACAAACCGTTTTTCTTATGTAGGGTAATAAGCGGACCAAACTTCACAAAGGCTGTCTCTTCTTTAGCAATATAATACGCAATATTAAATTTTATTTTCAGCTGTCGTCTTTTTTCTTCTTCAGAAAGCAGCACCTGCCTTCTTACAGCTGCCTGCATGGTTGCCGATCCTTTGTTTTCTCGTGCTATGTACGCATCTCTGCAGAGTGCATGCCTCCACGATTTACCGTGTTTTTGTACTGTATCTCGTTTAAAATGAGGGTTGCCGTTAACAAAGGCCGAGTTGCCTGCTTGTTTCTGTCCTCTGCATTAGAGACCTGCACTCCCGCGGGAGTACCGCTGGACCCAACGCAACAGGGTGCGGCGCGGGACAACTCTTGATGGGCGGGTGCGGGTGCGGGTGGGAAGAGACTCGTGTGTGTGCGGGATGTGGGAGAATAAAATGATTCGCGGGACTTCTGCAAAATAGAAATGATCTAAATATAAAGTGTCTAAAACATATAAATTATGTATCTGTTGTACAAAAGCAAAAAGAACAACTAATATTAACATTAACATGATTGATATGCGCAAGCTAGGCATAGTTTCTATTTATAACACGTGTCTAAAGGGTAGCGCAATGTAGCCAATCACAGACTCAGCTGTTTTTTTTTCTAGAACACAATGGCCAATCAGAGGTTATTAAGTTAGAATCTACTCACCACAGTGCTGAAATTAAGAGCTCACAAATCCTCTCATTTTAACACATGAAGTGTAGACATTGTGAAAGATTCATTGTGCATACATTTATTGTGTTATAACAGAGCTTTATGAGATAGAGATTAACAGAGATGTCAGCTTTTAGTGATAATAAAGGAAGCGCTGCTCACATTCTGCCATGCCAAACCATGCACGCAGCAGCCCATGCTTGCTTTTCTGTTAAAAATAACTGGTTTGTTAATGTTGATGCTTAGCCTAAATAACAAATATTTTATCGGGAGTGTTTATGCTGGGATGTTATGGAGCTTAGGAGATGTTACAGAACCATTTCATGTAAATTTCTTCGATGTACTGAAAAAGTCGATATAGATTATTTTTATGCGGGCGGGAGCGGGACAAAACATGAATGTCGTGTGCGGGAGTCTGTGGGCGCGGGACTGAAAAATCCATCCCGCGCAGGTCTCTACTCTGCAGTACTTGCAGTACATTAAGTTGTCCTCAAAAATGAGCCATAGGAATGTTTTCTGCCACTGTGGATTCAAATTGTATTTCCTACCATCAGTGGAGGATGAACCGTTATCGCCGCTTGGTCCCTCTTTTACGTTTTCGTCGCCCTCCTCTTCAATATCCTCCTCAGGATCGACTGTTTCTGTCATGCTCTGTCTTATGAGTTTTTTTTTCCGAGACCGCGTTATTACCGTTTTATCTGCTTGTTTTTTTTTGGTAAAAAATAAATAATTATTCGCACACGTGCAACTAAATACATTTTCCAGTTCGCACACATCTATTTTTAGTCGCAAATGCGAGTGAAATGCTCGCACTGTCGAGCCCTGAGCCTTATCCAAAATGTCTTTCTTGTTCAATAGTTTCTGTAGCATCTGTAAGAGGGGAACGTATACTACTGTTTTTCTCCCTTTCTCAACTACAAACGCTATAGGCATTACCAGAGGAAAGTTGCGCATTACATACGATGCTCTTCTTTTACTAGTTGCAAGACATCCATTTTCTCTACAAGATTTGGACAATATGTCACTCTCTGCCACAGTCTTAACAACCTCCTTCACAACTGACTCATCTACATGTCCAAAGTGTTTCTGAAGAACAGCCTTCACATTCTTTTGCAAAAGTGGCTGGGACAACTGAACTATTTGGTAAAGATGTTGAATTGCTTCCTGAACAGAGTTCTTTGGTATGTGAAGGATGGTTTTCATTTTTTTTAAAAGAGCAGCTAAATTATGTTCCAACTGTTGTCCTAAATCTTGAGATTGTGTTTCACTTTCTTCTCCACTAAAATTATCTTGGCCCAATTCATCTGGATGCATCTCCTGCACAGCACACTCCTGAGTGTCAATTACACTGTCATTTTCATTACTCTCTATTCTTACTATTAACTCTGGTTTAAACATTCTCTCATTTTGATCTTGATGATGCTTACTTCTGTGTGCACTGAATGTGGAACATACACTGCTTTCAAAGCTACATCCTTGAAATGGACGTTGGACTTTTTGAGACGTCTTTGAGATGTCTACGCCGAAGGTGGGCAAAATATTCAGTAATCTCACAGGGTTCAAGAAAATCACAAAGCTGACAGCGAAACTTGGCTTCAATTTTCCCCTCATGTTGTTGTTTTTCAGTTGATGTATGAAAACGAGATAAGTGTGTTTTAAGGCTATTGAAAGACTTAAAAGTACATAAACATTCCTGATATAGGCATGGAAATGGTTGGCTTCTTACATAGCTCCCATGTTTAATTCTGTAATGTTTTAACAAGTATCCCCTTTTGTCACAAGCAAATATGCAATACTTACATTTCCAGATCATCTTGATTAGTCTTGCTTTGAACTTCTTGGAATCTGCAGTTACAAAAATCCACATTAGACTGTTTTTTTTACTAGCTGACAAGGCAAATTTACATATTTTGATCAGTGATCTACAAATCTTCTATAAACAGCTAGCCAAAAGAATTAAAGTACTATCTAGCTTTTTTTTTTTATCTAGCATGTCATCGTACAATATAATCATATTAACTGAAATGTAGCTTAGCTAATACCACGCTGATGAGCACGAGGTTGCATTTACATAGATTGCATTAAACTCCAGACAAACCAATACCTACTAAACTGCAATTAGTTATTTTTCCTCGCGTGTGTACAAACAGGGCGAAGTTTCAATTTTACAGCTAGTTTGTTTAATACTTAACTCACAAAGAAATGAAAAAAAAAAAAAAAAATGGACTCGGCATCTCGTCTAGGTCAGTGATAAAGTTTCGCTGTATTTGTGTTAAAGTCACATGTTTGATAAGAAAAACCACCAAGATTCACCAACACCATCGAACAAGATATATCGTTTTACACAACAGATGACGCTTTGTTTAATGATTTGTAAATGATTGTTGATCAAAAATATGATACACATTAGATTTTAGATGTGACGATAGAGCATGTCGTAACATAGAACTAACGTTATATGTAATTGTGGCGGTTGCGATCGATTGGTACAACACTGTGGCGTAAATTTACATGTAACACTAACACAGCCTAAACTTACATTTAGAGTTACTAGCTACCTGTTATAGCTCTCATTTATTAACGACTATTAATGTATTTGCTGTTTGAGACAAAAATGTAAAGTCCTACTCACAGTCACCAGCAGACGTAAAAATCCGCGCTGCATCCATGCCTGACGTCAGTTCAAAGAGCCAATCAAAATCTTCCTTGTATTGCGTTTCACTGACAACAGACTAGAGTAAACTATGTTAAGTACATTCAGTTTAAACAATTCAATAGAATGAAAAAAATCTTGCAGATCGTACAACAAACTAATCAAATTCAGTAATTGTGCAAAAATGTTGGAGTTTATGTTTATTGTATCCAAGTATTTTGAATTAAAACAATTTCAGGGATAACAGTGCAGGGTATTCACACACACAGGGTTATTTGGCAAACAAAAATATAAACTAGTAACGTAAGCTGCCAATTGCCATTACCCCTAACCACTTACATGCTCAGACATACAGATATGGAGGGATCTTTGAAAACACCGCAATTCAAGAAAGTTTAACTCCAACACTACATATCCTAACCGTGCAAACACATATAACATTTAGGATTCTTTTGATATCAAGTTTCGAATGCGCTGGTGTAGAACTTTGTCCCGTAACGGGTACAAGATGACCGACAATCTAAAACATGACATATTTCTGAAATTTTGTTGTTCAAACGAAACAATGGTAATTAAAATACTGGAAATGAATATAAATGAGGAATTACAAAAGACAATTACTACAGAAACTAAAGTTTCAGTCACAAAACAGATAAACACATACAGAAACTTAAAAAGGGTCCAAGCACTGGTACTTATGAACCAGGGTTCGACAGATACTCCGAAATGCAAATAAAATTCCAAGACTTTCAGCTTGCACAACTTTTTATTTGGTTTGCAAGGGTTTTGTCTTAAATCATATCTCCTCATCAATATTGTTATTATCTTTCAAGTTTTAATAAATAAACTAATAAAACAAAATGGTACAAATAAAGTGCAGCACATACAAAGAACGCAATGAATGTGGCAAATGTAACATTTGAAAGGATACTAACTATACGAAAACGTATCCCATCGCTTTCCTTATTCAAACTGATTTTTTTCATGAATATATGATTGACCTGAAGAATGAAAGCTATCATACACATGGAAAATTATGAGCCTTATCACGCTCTTAGACACTAGGGGTGTGACAATACACTTACTACGAAGTTGAGTCAAAATGCCGAAACTTAGGTTTCGCGGTAGAATTAATACAATGTTTTATAGTATACTTTTAAGAAATTTTCAATGAACAAAGAAGTTTGTTTTAATCACAAAAAATTAAACAATGCGTCGTTGTGTATTTTGACAATGTTTTTTAACTAATCTAGTGGCTTACTAATGATTACCTTTTGGACAAGTGATCTGATATTCTTTTAGTAATCCAATATAACTCACAGTTGAAAACAGGCTTTAAAATAGTGACTATAGTACTATATATAAAGTAACGATGAGGCAACTAATAATTGGCCTCATAAAGTATCAAAACCAGTACATGGTCAAGTGGGCTCCGCTCACTTCCCAAAAACACCCCACAACATGTTGAATACAGAATATGCCTAATTAACAAAACCTGCACAGAGGTGTAGCACGGAGAAGTGGCGACCCCGATGGGTCATATCAAATGTTGCATGTGTTCACATGTTGAAATCCATTTAATTTTAATATTTGGCCACCTGTCAAGTCGGAAACTTTTAGCCTTGTGAGTGTGAAATGCGCTGATGTGAGGCCGCGTTACGGCCGCGGTTGCTATGGCTATAGCGCATATGTGTGAGGTAAATTCTCGCTGTGTTTGGACATAGGTTAAATGATTATGTTACAAGCAATGAGGTTTTCCCCAGTATGACAATTCCGCCAACCCAAACTCACAACATAGCTACTTGGAAGAGTTTAGCCCCTTTCACACACACAGTCTTTTCTGGTAAATTACCGTTAAGAGATCATGTGTGAACAGGACCTTTTCAAAAATCCCAGTAAATTTGTTCTGGCAATCATATCGTTCTTATGCAGATGGCTTGATTACTCTGAGCGGTTTACAAAGTTCCGCTGCTTTTTTAAATAGCTTTTCTATGTAAAAGTCAATTCAAGAAATGCTGCTGGAAATCTTGAGACCGGCACTCGAGACCCAGGCTTTTTTTCCATTCATCAGCTGCGACTCTGCAATTGGATACTATTATGTGCGTCTTGTGTTTATAAGAGCAAAAATTTCTGATTGGCTAGTAATGTTAGTTTGGATGAGAAAGTTGTGTTCCTCTCATACATTGGTAAGTGAACTCATGACCTCAAACGTGATATCAACAAGTGTTTTTGGGTGTGAAATGTTAGGTGTGGAAACTATCGTTTTTTTTTGGTTTTGTAGTTGGTGGTTCGCTTGACAGTCCAAACAATTGCTGATGACTTTAACCCTGACGGGGGTCGGGGCCATCTTATACTACATATTGAGATCTGAATCTCACAGTTGAATCTGCTGGTTTTGAACAAAACTAGTGAAAGTGTAACGTGTGTGTGGTATTCACTAAAATAGAACAGAACTTCAGATAACGGGTTTCTGTGGGTGGGGGGTGGGCGGGGGTTGCCGGGGGGAAAGGGGGGCTTGTAATACGGGTTAGACAGATGTATCCAATTACATTTTTGAATTGGCTGATTGCATTACTGGGGTTCCACAACTTAGTGGTAGGACGCACATCAGAGCTCAAAATGATCACTTTACTAGTGAATGTTTTTTTTGTATGACTGTGTAAACAGATGAATTTGGAAACACTGACCACAGGTTCGGATAAGGACAAGGAAGAGGGTTGCGCTGGGAAAACATCTCGTCCATGGGGAGCCTCATCTGTGTTTTCCCCGCTTATGACCGACGGCTCTCTTAGATACGCAGGGAGTGAACACTTAGAGGGTAAAAGAAGTTGTGCTCCAGGAGTGTCCAACTCAGAGCCGAAAAAGTGTAAAAATGCAGGCTGGGTGGATGTGAGTAAAAGTAGTTGCACCCTCAAAGCACATGGACTCATGCACAGCAGGTATGTTTCTCTGATGTACTTTCAAATTTGTAGCCGTGCAAACCCTTTCCACACATTATGAATTGGCTTTCCTTTGTATGACTCTCAGGTGGTGGTCTGCGATATGAGCCCCAAAAATGCTTTGCCGCACTGAGCACATGTTACAAAGTGCCTTCTAGTGTGGATGTTCAGGTCTTTGGAGGGTGTGATTTTATTGTGAAGCTCTTCCCGCACTCATCACATGTGTACGGTTTCTCTCCAGTATGAACTCTCATGTGAAGCTCAAGATTACGTTTGTTGCCAACTCTTTCCACACTGAGTGCATGTTAAAGGTTTCGTGCTCTGACTTTCCTTTAAATCTGGTTCCTGGTTGGTTTGAGAGCAACTCCAAAGGTTTTTTCCTCCACAAGTTTTAATATGACATAATTTCTCCGTAATAACTATCACTCATTCTTCATTCAACTTGAAGAAAAATAAATGGCTTATTTTTCAGTTCACTTGGAAAGCAAAGAAATGTGGAAATAGACGCTCTCAACCTGTGTAACCGTCTTGATGCAGACATCACCAACCTGTTAGTTCTTTAGTATCTTCAGTGTGTTTGATTCTGCTGGGTTCTGGATCTCTCATCTTCTCTCTGTCTTCTTTAATAAACTCAGCCTTTGCAGATTTCAGCTCTTCCTGATGATTAGCTGCTCGTCTTCACAGGTTGTTAACTGTGGAGATCATGCTCCGCATTATTTTTGAATTAACTGAAGGGTGTGAACTTGTTGTGGGAGGAGTTCAACTGGACATGATTTTCTGTGTGGAAAAAGATACCGATTTGCTCAGTAATTAAAAAAATAATAATTTACAGATTTAGACAATTATGTGAGTGAAGCAGATATCTTTTAAGCCTTACAAATATAAAGTGTTGGCTCTTTGCATTTCATTATATTACTAAATTAAAACCCTCCCTTCTCTCCAAGAACTGTACTCGTCCAGAGTGAGCAAAAGGGCTGGCAGAATCAATCTGGACCCCTCACATCCAGCACACTACCTCTTTGAACTGTTGCCATCTGGTCAAAGCTACAGAGCTCTGAGCACCAGAACGACCATACACAGGAACAGTTTCTTCCCTCAGG
>JADLZN010006635.1:0-123178 GCA_018155175.1 Sinocyclocheilus anophthalmus | reverse complement strand
CAGTTCCAGAAGAGATCAGATGTGCTAAAACATTGTCACTTTTAAATGCAGACTCAAAACTCATCTATTTAGCTGCACATTTATTGAATGAACACTGTGCAATGTCCGAACTGATTGCACTATATTATATGTATAATCGTTTCTTAAATTCATTTTAAACCTCTTAAATCCCAATTTTTTTTTAAATAATTGTCAAGTTTTTAAATTCCTTTTTTTTTTGTTGTGATTATTGTTTTTATTTTATTGTATGTAAAGCACTTTGAATTACCATTGTGTATGAAATGTGCGATACAAATAAACTTGCCTTGCCTTGCCTAGCCTGCCGGCCGTTCCTCACTTTATCCCCCGGCCTCTGCTCACTCTAGGCCGCCATGTCGTGTAGGCGCTGTGTTTCATTGTGAAAGCGGAACTACTTTGTTTGGCCTTCCAAAAGAGGACACACTTAGAAATCAGTGGTTAAGTTGTATTACAACACTGTTCCAGAACACTTCAAACCAAATATTCAGATATGTGCAGCACATTTTATGGAGGACTGTTCCTGATCCTGGTAGGAGTAGACTACAATGCTGGCTGTTCTGAGTCACAGACTGTAAGTACGTTTTTTATAATTAATAAGTTTGCCACTGACGATTCAAACGCGAGTTTTTTTGGCAGTGTAGAGTAGTGCTTGTTGTTGTCATTCTCCATACACAAATGCAGACATGGTTTTATGTTTACGCGGCGCGAGTAAAAACACAGTATAAGTCATTATAATCAATAATTATGTCCCCACTGAATGCAACAAACTTGATATTGTCATATATTACACTTAATACCATTAATAACAGAATTTTAATGTTTTATATATTACATATAGTTAAATAAATAATTAATTAATAATCCAAATCATTTAAAATAAATGGTCTTATTAGTATTAATATTTGTTTTAATATTATTTTACGTCATGTAATTTACTTGATAAAATAAATAATAATAAAATATAAATAATAATAATAATAAAATATTATTAAAAATAATACTACATTCATACATAAAAATAATTATTTTCTTTAAAAAATGTATAATAAAATTGTGACATGCATACGTGAAATACAGCCATAAAATCTGTACGTGTATACGTGTTATTGATTTTATTCCTTGGCATACCATGTCTGTATGGCAATCAACAAGGGTAATTTATTTAATAAAGCGGATTGGAATGTTAACGAGAGCCTTTCACACCTCACCTGTTGTTTGAGATCTTGAATGGCTTCTAGACAGGCTTTCTTCTCTGACTCTGCAAGCTCAAGTAATTCTGGGTCATTATCTGAAATGAGACACAGATGCAAATGAAATGCCACCCTACAGAGCTTTTCATTTCCAGCACACCTTCCCCACTTAACTACCTGTCAACAAGTCCTGCGTGTCCTCCAACTCCTTCTGTTTCTCCTCTAACTCTCTGGTTTTCTGGACCAAAGGCCCAAGCACAGAGAGGTCAGTCCTTTTCATTTTCACATCCTCATCATCCAGTGTATTGAGGGACTGCAAGCATGTGTTATACTGCATTTCCTTCTTCTTCAGATAGTCATGTAAAGACTTCTTGTTGAAGATCTCCTCCACAGACAGTATTTTAGTGACCATCACAGACTGGGATGTGTGAAAGGCTCGTTGAGCGTGTGGTATTGTGCTGTTAACAGTCCTGTGAACGGCTGGACATCTGCATTCTGATCCTCTAAAGACTCATGCGTGTGTTGTGATTGACCTGAACAGTGTCCCATTCAGCAACTGCTGGCCTGCACATGAAAGACTCTTACTAAAGCACATCACAGCCTTCGCCACTCAAGTGCTGCATTTAAAGGGAGCACTTGAAGGCAAATAAAAGCATTTACCATATAAACGGGCTTCCAACCATAGCAACTTTATTGCTGCCTACAGTTGACCTCTATGAACCACAACGTTCACATGTGCTGCAGAGACTGCATTGCCTAAAAAATAAATGTTAAATACTTTGAAAGTTTATCATGGTCAACACGGAACACATAAACATATGTGTTTACTGTACTTCCGGAGGAAAAATTTCTGTGTAATAAAATTAAATAAAAATAAAATTAAAATAAAAAAAAATAAATAAAATAAAATAAAATAAAATAAAATAAAATAAAATAAAATAAATAAAATAAATAAAATAAAATAAAAAAAATAAATAATGTGTTGTATTTATTTCGTAAACATGCCAATAGAGTTTTAAAAATTAAAACTATTTTATTCAATTATTTTTGTCATTTCCATTGTATTTACATAAACGTTTTTTTGTAAACAATAGATTGTTTCTAAATCAAGTGAGGTGATGATCTGAGTATTCCGGTTCTGTTAAGGAACATTACATTTACATTTATTCCTTTAAGATATCTTTTTACATACATTTGTAATTTTTATATAAACAATTATATTAATATAATATTTAAAATCTGACAGTATTCTATTTGTAAAATAACCTAGTCATTAAAAAGTATTTGTTTATAATGTAGAAATACTAGAATAAATTCCAAAAGGTGTAAAATCAAGACAAATTGCACATAACCAGGCGACAGTACCACATAAAACCAGTAGATGGTAATATTGCCAAACGTATTTATTTTAGAAAAATCATGACGTTCATGTTTAAAAATTAATTTATATTCTTTTTAAATAAATGCATTTTATATAAACAATATACTGATCGAATGTTTTTAAATCAAGGCCATCTACTATTTATAAAATGATGTAATTATTAACAATATTTTACAATAAAGAATTTATTAGAATAAATTCCCATTGAAAACAATGCAAAAATGCACATAATCCAGCGACACTGTCACCTGAAACCAATAGATGGCAATATTGCTAAAGTATAAAAAGTGTACAAAAGTTTACACTGGAAGATCATCAGTTACATGTTTTATTTTTGAGGCCAAACAATAGGAATATATACAATGAAAATAAGAATGGCAAAAGTGTTTCTATCATGGAAGTCATTATACTTTTCTCATGGGTGAATTGTTACACAGTTGCAGTTGTTTTATGTTTTGTCAATGTTTAGGACGTTGTTGATGTTGCATAATAATCCAGACACTGCAGATTTCCATCTGGAGGAGCGCTAGGCCAGAATGAACATCTCCAACTCTTCTGGTCCTCTACGCATGTTAACAAAGACTACTTTATTTATTTACTTATGAAAACATGCAAACGGACTTAATGTTGATTAGACCTCATAACTCATACACTTGAGTCTTAAACACAGATTACAGACTCACTCTTCCACAAACAGAGGTTTACACATTCAACACACATTTGCCATTTAATGTAACTTTTTACATGTTATTTAAACATTTTTTACAAGAATGATATGAACTGATACGTTGTTCAATTTTGCAATATCAATAAATGGGATCTAAAATGATTAAAAATTAGCAGCAGTGATTTTATCTGAAGGACTCTTAAAGGGATAGTTACCCCAAAATGAAAATTCTGTCATTAATTACCGTATTGGCCCGAATATAAGACGACCCCCCTTTTTCCAGATGTACCTTTTGGAAAAAGGCTTTTTAAAAACCAAATCTTGTTTTTTCTCAGTAAAACACATTTTGTCTTCAATTATTTTCATATTGCATATTTTTCCTATTTTAATTTTTGTTTTGAAAGTATGGTAAAAACTGGTCAAATATACCAACAATCACATTTAAAAAATATACACTTTTTGATATAACATTAAAAAAAAAACAGGTGCCATCCTGAATTAGGACATTTAGGCTATCCATCTAATTGTAGCCTACCAAAATCTTATTAACAGAAGAAGTTCAATCTTACTGTAGTCTTCAAATCTGGGTAATGTCTTACGTTTTAAAATCACAAAGAGAGTTCGGACCCATCAGGCTAACGTGACAGTCACGACACATGCAGCTGTAAGCTTTTCTTATTCTTTTGTTTTTACTCGCGATCTTACATTACGTATTTCATGGCACACTCGTTTTATGCGTATTTGGCGCCACCTATTGTTGTGGGTGTATTATTGACATGTCAAAGTCTAGACCCTGAATATAAGACGACCGCGTTTTTTCAGATGTATTTCCAAGACAAAAAAAACCCATATTCTTATATTCGGGACAATAAGGTACTCACCCTTGTGTTGTTCGAAAACCCGTAAGACCTTCGTTCATCTTCGGAACACAATTTAAAGGGGTCCTATATGCTCTTTTACAAAGTCTTGATTTTGTGTTGGGGGGGTACTAGAACATGCTCTCATGCTGCTGGTTCGAAAAACGCATTATTTTTAACATAATTTACATTATTAAAATACCTTTCCCCCCAGCCTGGCACAAACGGCTCGATCAGTTCCGGCTTTGATGAAGGTCCGCCCTCCAAAAAACAAAATGTGTTGTGATTGGTTAGCTTCTTTCACCCTCCTCCCTGGCGCTATTTTTACTTTGATAGGCCCCATGTGCATGGATGTGAACAGTTTAGATGGTGTTTCAGTACTGCCCCACCCCCTTGCTCCATCTTTTAACAAAAGCTTTTGGGCTAATCCAGCACTGTACTCCCTCATGTTGTGGAAGCGGAAGCCCAAAGACGTTTGGGCACGGAGGTGAAAAAAATAGCGCTTCATGCGGTCGCGCACCGGACGAGAAGCGCAAGGTCGCGCCACGTCTTTAAAATTCAAAAACATTATTTTCTATGAGTGTAGCACACCAGCGGCACCGTTCGGCGTCTGTCCGCGACGCCCAGCTACGTCGTGTTGTACTTGTAATTGTTCTAGACCAGCGGTTCTCAATTCCAGTCCTCGCATAACTTTACCCACCGCTTTGCATATTTTGCATGTCTCGCTTAGTTAACACACCCGATTCAAATATCCAGCTCGTTAGAAGTGAGCTACGTGTATGATCTGTGTTCCGATCTATATGATCCCTATACAGTGTTCATTGCTCCTTACTCCCTGAGCAGGGGAATCCGTTGAAGTTTACTTCACTTCAAAACATTCATTTACAGATGCCACTGCCACCGCTGCTGCCACAGCAGTCTTACCCAAACGAAACTACTAGAGACGGGAGGGAAGGGACCACATAATTCCTAGTGTAAATTAAATACAATTAAATCAACACTCGCACACTTAAATGCCCTTTGTATGGAACATATACGCTCACTTTTGAACTGGAATCATGGTGGAATATCCGGTAATGTCCACTTTGCAGGTCACTTACAGTCAAATATAACAAACGTTTGAAGCAATAAGAGAAACACACAAAATGTGCGCTCTGCACGCAAGGGGTACGCGAGGACTGGAAATGAGAACCGCTATTCTAGACATGCCAAAAATTTGATGCAACAGCACAGCAGCTCTTCTTCGTTTTCTCTGATGCACTCACTCAACCAAGCGTTCTAATCACAATCTCGCCCCTCCCCACCCCCCAACCATACAAATTTCCGTAGGCGGCAACCATTTTAATGATATTCTAATGAGCCGCTCTGTGATATCACAAAGCCCGGAAAACAAACGCTGTAGTCCAAACGAGCCGTTTGCTGTAGTTCTTGAAACTGGATTTTTTAAAAACTAAATACAGTATCTCCCTTTGGAGTGGACTTTGAAATTTTTAACTTTCTAGATCTTTTTTATGCCCAAAAATACACACTACACACTGACTAAAATTTTAAAAGTGGAAAAGCATAATAGGACCCATTTAAAATTTTTGATGAAATATGAGGGATCTCTGACCCTCCCATAGACAGCAAGGTAACTTACACGTTCAAGGTCCAGAAAAGTACCAAGATGATCGACCAAGTAGTCCGTGTGACATCAGTCGTTCAACTGTAAAGTTACGAAGCTACAAGAATAATTTTTGTGCGCAAAAGAAGAACAAAAAGTAACGACTTTATTCCACATTTTCATCTGTACTGCGTCACTTTGGACGCGTGTTCATGACAGTATCATGACACGAGCGTGTGGCGGCGCCGGCGCTGACCCAGATCCGGCGTGATAACGAATAAAGTCGTTATTTTTGTTTTTGTGCAAAAAAAGTATTCTCGTAGCTTCGTAACTTAATAGTTGAACAACTGATGACACACGGACTACTTTGTCGATCATCTTGGTCAAGGGATTGTCTTTGTCTGCAAACTATTAATACCTTTTTATGCCTCTGAACGAACATAGGAGACTCACACGATACAGCGGCCCAGCAGCTGGAAACCCCTGCCAGTGAAGTTTGTCTTCATATGTCAAGATGATTACTGACAGACAATAAGTGCTTGTTCATTTATTGCACAGATGCAATCCAGTTGCCATTGTCTTTGGCTGCATTGTTCTCTGATTAGTTCAGTTTCATAATTCCTTTGTGTACGTGCATAACACACACCCACAAACATCTGAGAACAAGCACTGAGAACAGAGACACATTTTGGTTTTGTTTGAAAAAGTTTAAGAAAGTTCTAATTTATACAAAATATATATAAAAATGTGTCATTATGTTAGATAGGGCACCTAAAATATTTACTATAGTGTGTTATTGTTGTTAAGGAATTTTCATAATTATGCTTATTTATGCATGATGGACAGGCTTATAAGGTCAAGCCATATTTACTTGAATAGCAAAGAAATTTTGTGAGATTATCTGAGATTATCTGAATTGAAAGGCTATTAGGAATAAGTGTAACATTTTACAGTATTATTATTATTTATTATTTTTTACATTTGTATATTATCTGTGTGAAAGAAAAAAAGGTGTTTAAAAATTAGTTCTCAATCGCAATTATGGGGTCCCCAAAAAAATTTTTTGGGAATTTAAAAAAAAACAGTGTCATGCTTTATTAAATACACATTACATAATATATACCATTATATTTTTGAAAAAAAAAATATTATTTTATATATTGATGATTACATTTTTTGAAAATAATAACGTGAATTAATTTCAAAACTAGGAAAAACCATTATGTATGATTCTAGTTAATATATTTAAGTTACTTACTAATGAATTTTAAATGCAATTTAAATTATGGGTTCCCTTTAAATGGTTTTGTAATAATTCGCGTTGACTGAAAGATATAAAGGCCAAAAATATGAGCCGAAAATATATGAAAACGAAAAAATGTGACGATCAATTAAGCATCACACACAGGCCTAACATATAGTGTTGTATCATATATTGCTGAAAAGGTCTGAACTAGCTAGCAGCATAAAACCAGCATAATTGTTTCAGGAAGAGTCCAAACAATAGCAAGTACATGTAAACAGCATACACATTCGGCTTTCGGGCCGCAGTTTGGTTTGTACCTTCAACAAACATTTGTAAACTGCAGTGAATCACATATATTTATTTAGAGCAAGTGCTCTCGATTCAAACGAGCTCAAACACAACGTATCACAACGCATAGATCTCGAGAAAATGCATACACAGTGACTTTACATGCTGCTTTGCTAAAGTTAAAGTACATCCGGGATCCGACGTCGGGAAGTTCAACCAATAGGAATCTGAGGTATGATGGGTGGGTTTAGCGGGCCGAGACGATGGCCAATCACGGACTGTTTCACAGCGGGAGCGCGCTTGGATTGGATCGATCGCTCAGATTGACAGCTCTAGCATTTACTAGACGGGGCGCTGGACATGTTACGGGCTTAAGCAGGGGGTAACCACCACGTTCTGGCACTGCGACGGATTTGATCGTCCCTGGCGGCCAGAGTGTGTTACTGTTGGTAGCCTTTGTTACTTTGGTCCCAGGTCTCTGCAGGTCATTCACTAGTTTCCCCCCGTGTGGTTCTGGGATTTTTTTCTCACAGTTCTTGTGATCATTTTGACTCCATGGGGTGAGATCTTGCGTGGAGCACCAGATCGAGGGAGATTATCCGTGGTCTTGTATGTCTTCCATTTTCTAAAAATTCCTCCCACAGTTGATTTCTTCACACCAAACTGCTAACCTATTGCAGATTCAGTCTTCACAGCCTGCTGCAGGTCTACAATTTTGTTTCTGATGTCCTTTGACATCTCTTTGGTCTTGGCCATAGTGGAGTTTGAAGTGTGACTGTTTGAGGTTGTGGACAGGTGTATTTTATACTGATAACGAATTCAAACAGATGCCATTAATACAGGTAACCAGGGGAGGACAGAGGAGCCTCTTAAATGAAGAAGTTACAGGTCTGTGAGAGCCAGAAATCTGACTTGTTTGTAGGTGACCAAATACTTAATTCACCGAGGAATTTACCAATTAATTCTTAAAAAATCCTAAAATGTGATTTTCTGGATTTTTTTTTCTCATTTTTTTCTCTCATAGTTGAGGTATACCTTTGTTGAAAATTACAGGCCTCTCTCTTCTTTTTTAGTGGGAGAACTTGCACAAATGGTGGCTGACTAAATACTTTTTTGCCCACCTGTATATGTATGCATATATATATATATATATAAAATTATTAAATTATTTTTAATATTGAATCTTTTTTTTTAAGATATTGAAAAACTCTTTCAAGAAATATGGTGTTTGTGTTGTATTATCTTTGTTTATTAAATATATATATAAATACATAAATGGCTCTAATTACCTTTAGAAGATTATGTCCAACTCTGAAAGGCAAATCGGAGTCATTTTTGATACCAGGTGCCACAACCCCAGTTCCATATCCATGCCAGGCCACAACAAAAGGATTGTCAATAGTAATCCAAAATTTCACATCCGATCCAAATGTTTTAAAACAAAAATCTGCATATTCTCTGAATAGTTCCACCATAACCGAATTGCTCCAGCCTCCAAATAAGGTCTGCAAACTGTCTGGCAGGTCCCAATGATATAAAGTCACAACGGGCTGCACTTTAATTTCCTTCAATCCTCGAATTAGACTTTTATAATACTCCACACCTTTTTCGTTGTAGCTTTCTTTGGTGCCATTGGAGAAGATGCGCGGCCAGGACAGAGAAAAGCGGTAGTGACTGACTCCAAGTTGCTGCAGGGCTCGGAGATCTCCCGGGATGTTGTGATAACTGTCACTGCCCACATCGCCTCTGGATACCCGGGTCCCACCGCGAGTGAAAGTATCCCAGATAGACTTACCCTTCCCGTCTTTCTCCCAGGCTCCTTCAACTGAATAGGCAGCGGTGCCTACAGCCCACATGAACTTGTCAGGGAAAGTGTCATAGAGGAAGGCTTTGTCACCGGGATATGGAAGTTTGCTAAATCTATCCCATGTGTGCAGCCCTGCGCCTGGAGCAGCTGCTGTCCACTGTAGATGACTGAACAATATGAACGCCAAAACAATCCACGTCACTTTCATGGTGTCAGAGAACTGGACAGCTTTCCAAATGTTAAACAAGTGAGTTGTGTCTCTTACCTCACTCTGAGCTGTTTGCAACTGTGGTATAACCCACCTGGCCCCATCTGGGCCCGTTTTTTGTCCTCTCAGGAAATCTATCAATTATTACCCAGGCACTTGACGGGTAAATAGGTATCCAAGCGCTGCGCAATTCCAGCCTTCATAATAACACATTTCTTCCTGCTAATGTATGATAGGTCAAATATGATTTTACATTAAAACAACAACAACAACAAAAACAAACAATTGATGATTTGTCCAGTGGCAACTGAATATGTTTTAAAACTGAAACCTATGAATGAACCACAAATTAGGAAAGGAAAGGAGGTGACTTGTGGCCAAGTAATTTCACCCATCCAGGTGCACAAACACAGCAGTGAGTAGTGAAACACACACACCGAGAACACACACCCAGAGCAGTGGGCAGCCAATGCTGCAGCACCCAGGGAGCAGTTGGGGGTACGGTGCCTCAGTTGGTATGGAGGGTGGGAGAGAGCGCTGTACATTCAACTCCCCCCACCTACAATTCCTGCCAGATCTGAGACTCGAACCCACTTTGGGTTACAAGCCCAACTCTCTAACCATTAGGCCACGACTAGAATCCAATGGTGATCAATGACTTTCAATTATGAATGAATACATCGTTACAGTACATTACATTAATGTTAAAAGTCCAGGCTTGTAAAATGTATTGAAAATAAATATATATAAAAATGATTTTAAAAATGCTTCATAGTCATTTTGAATTGGTCAGTCCAATTTTGCTTAGCATACCTTTGCACAGTTTAAACTGCATGCTGCATAAGTGCTACAAACAGGTGTATTTTTAACAGCTAGACCTTGATTAAGTATTAAAATAAAATTTTACAGTATAAGTGAATGTAATATGTACTAGGAAACAGACATGCATTTAAGTGAATTATGTGTGTAATATAACAGACTGCATTTATGGAAACCCTCTCCATCTGGACGGCTAATGATAATGTGCACCTGCATGTCCTGAATGGAACCAGAAGGAAAAACTTCCACTGTAATATGTTAATGCCAATAATATGTTCCCTGGGATTGTTTTATTAGCTTTAAAGCAGCCATTTGGCCTTCTGAAGGGGCCATGCTCACATTATCTGGGCTATTGGCCTGTCTGACTCAGACAAAACATCAATGTTACAGTCACATTGACCGCCAATGCATATACTGTAATTCAATGAATAAAATAATGTATTACTTTGGCAGGAATAAAAAATATTGTTTTCTATAATCAGTTTACAGGAGCTATCTGCTGCTCTATGTAAACAAAAAACATTTTAAACACCTACATTTTACAAGATATTATTTTATAACACCTAAATATCATAAAATATTATTTTACAACGCCTCTCCTACCTTGTACCATCCAGACGAGGAAAAATCAATGGTGTGAGTCCTGTGCTTCCCTGCAAGGCTTGTTTGTCAGTCACCAGTTAAAGGTCAGTTTTGTGTGAATTTATGTTGGGTGGTGAAGCACAATTTATATTCCATATCACAATGAATGGTAATATTGAGTTTCACTGAAACATTAAACATTGTGAAAGGTTATAGCCAAAATTGTTTTATTCCATATACAGTGGTGTGAAAAAGTGTCCTGATTTCTTATTTTTTTTGCATGCTTGTCACACTTTAATGTTTCAGATCAAACAAATTCAAATATTAGTATAAGATAACACAACATGCAGTTTTTAAATGAAGGTTTTTATTAAGGGAAAACAAAATCCAAAACTACATGGCCCTGTGTGAAAAAGTGTTTACCCCCTAAACCTAATAACTGGTTGGGCCAACCTTAGCAGCAACAACTGCAATCAAGCGTTTGCGATAACTTGCAATGAGTCAGTTACAGCGCTGTGGAGGAATTTTGGTCACTCATCTATGCAGAATTGTTGTAATTCGGCCACATTGGAGGGTTTTCGAGCATGAAAACCGCCTTTTTAAGGTCATGCCACAGCATCTCAATAGGATTCAGGTCAGGACTTTGACTAAGCCACTCCAAAGTCTTCATTTTGTTTTTCTTCAGCCATGCAGAGGTGGACTTGCTGGTGTGTTTTAAATCATTGTCCTGCTGCAGAACCCAAGATCGCTTCAGCTTGAGGTCACAAACAGATTCTCCTTCAGGATTTTTTGGTAAAAAGCAGAATTCATGGTTCCATTTATCAAACAAGTCTTCCAGGTCCTGAAGCAGCAAAAAAGCCCCAGACCATCACACTACCACCACCATATTGTACTGTTGGTATGATGTTCTTTTTCTGAAATGCAGTGTTATTTTTAGGCCAGACGTAATGGGACACACACCTTCCAAAAAGTTCAACTTTTGTCTCGTCAGTCCACAGAGTATTTTCCCAAAATCTTGGGGATCATCAAGACGTTTTCTGGCAAAACTGAAACGAGCCTTTATGTTCTTTTTGCTCAACAGCGGTTTTCGTCTTGGAACTCTGCCACGCAGACCATTTCTGCCCAGTCTCTTCTTATTGTTGAATCATGAACACTGATCTTAATTGAGGCAAGTGAGGCTTGCAGTTCTTTGGATGTTGTTGTGGGTTTTTTTGTGACCTCTTGGATGAGTCGTTGCTGTGATCTTGGGGTAATTTTGGTCGGCCGGCCACTCCTGGAAAGGTTCTCCACTGTTCCATGTTTTTGCCAATTGTGAATAATGGCTCTCACTGTGGTTCGCTGGAGTCCCAAGGCTTTAGAAATGACTTTATAACCATTTCCAGACCGATAGATCTCAATTACTTTCTTTCTCAATTGTTTCTGAATTTCTTTGGATCTCGGCAGGATGTCTAGCTTTTGAGGATCTTTTGGTCTACTCACTTTGTCAGGCAGGTCCTATTTAAGAGATTTCTTGATCGCGAACAGGTGTGGCAGTAATCAGGCATGGTGTGGCTAGAGAAATTGAACTCAGATGCGATAAACCACAGTTTTAACAGGGGTGCAAACACTTCTTCACACAGGGCCATTTAGTTTTGGATTTTGTTTTCCCTTAATAATAAACACCTTCATTTAAAAACTGTATGTTGTGTTTACTTGTGTTATCTTTTACTAATATTTGAATTTGTTTGATGATCTGACACATTAAAGTGTGACAAACATGCAAAAATAAGAAATCAGGAAGGGGGCCAAACACTTTTTCACACCACTGTATATAAATATATACAGTGGGTTTGGGATAGAAAGAGAACAGAAGAGCAGAGGGCAAACAAATCCAAAGTGTGCTTTCAGCTGGAACAAAAACAACACACTCACTGAGTGAGCACTGAACTTACTTAAATATGGAGGAGTGGCATATTTCTAAAACGTTTCAGGCATTCCTCTGTATGTGGAGGTGGTGGTATTCCAAAGGTTGTTAATTCATGAACTGAAGAATAACTAATTGCTTAAGTTGGTCCAATGGGGCTGTTCCTAAAATGTAAAAGTTGCTTTGACCAAGACAGTGTCTGCTAAACGACTATTATTACTAACAGTGCTTGAAGACATCCCATTGTACAATACAGATAATAATGTATTTCTCTTTCTCATACTTTCTTTTAATTATAAAATTAAAAGTACCTAGACAAAGCAAAACAGGAAATGACCTCCTCATCATAAAAAACACACTTTATCCTGGTAATGCAACCTAGACTGAACAGCTTGAACTACAGTATAGTAAACCTAGAATTTAAGGCCTTTAGTAAACCTTTAGTTTAATTCTCTCTGTTTGCCATTCATAAACTGCATAACAGAGGCAAAGAGGCTTTTAAAATCCACCTTTTATTACTCTCCACTTATTTGAATGCCAAGCAACATACCCGACGAATTATTACTGCTATTCAAATCTCCACTAAGTAAAAGAGTCTGTAAAAGAAGAGACTATTCAGTAATCTGGTTGTCAATTAACATTCAATTAATCAAGATTTATATATTGTAGATTTAATAATATAATATAATTAATGAAATAAAGAAAATGTAAGTTTCACTATTTTACTCACATTATCTTTTGTTATACTTTATTAAAAATAAAAGGCTTATAAATACTATATTTTCATAGTATATTAATTTATATAATACACGTTTTAATGAACTATTTTATAAACATTTACATTAATAATTCACCTTGTCCTTTGGTGGGATAAATAATTTATTATTAAATATTCCATGATGTCTCTCAGTTATTATATTACATTACAGTGATCATCTCTAAATAATTTCACTGTAATATTGTTATTTTAAAAATACAATCAGGATTGACTTGTCTCGATTGCAGTTTCAACTGTAACACCAAATTTATATAAAAATGCAGAGATCGATCTTTACCTGATGCTAACGCGTCACGCCAGCACGTGATTAATGCTAATTCGGTCTCGCCAATTAAGGCGTGTTCTCGGGAAGAAAATAAATATCCGGCAGTGCATCCGCTCATGACCACGTCACAATGGAGGAGTTTCTCATTGCACCTTACAACTGTGGAGGCTATCCTGGCTATTTCCCCGTTTATCCCGGCAACGGTAAATTTAAGCATCAGAACTGGAACAAAAAGGGAAACAGTTTTTATGTTGCGCCAGACGCCCCCGATTATTTCGACTTTTATAAGCGCGCGCAGTTAAAAGCGATATTATCTCAGGTGAACCCGAACCTAACGCCGCGCCTCCGCAAGGCCAACACTAGAGAGTTCGGTGTGCAGGTCAACCCAAAGGTAGATACCACTGTTCAATGCTCACTCGGGCCCAAAACGCTGTTTTATCGCAGTGATAAATGGGACTCACCAAGGACGCCGTCCATCAGTCCTCTGAAAGACACCCTGCCCAGCACACCTGTCAACTCCGTGCGCTTCTCCCGCACCGTCGCCATCTACTCTCCTGTCTTCGACCGCAGGATTTTCTCCTTATCCACGACTGCCGGTGAAAGCAAGGACGATGGAGGGGATGAGAGCAGCGAGACGGACGACGAGAAGTGTAAACCGGATGAGCAGACGCACAACGAAACACTGCAGGGGAAGTCGGTGATCCAGCGAAATAAACGGTCAAACTTTCAGGTTTGTTGTGAGGAAATTACCATGGCAACCGTAATTTCCCCCTTTATTACGTTTGTTATTGTACTTTTAAATTATGGTGAATTTTAGGTTGGCGATTTAAGCCCCGTTCACACCAAAGACGATAACATAAAGATATAGTTCTAAAAATCGTTCTCAATATTAAAGATTAGCATAGTTCATACCACAACTATAACGATAACAACACAGAAAAACGATATCGTTGGAATCACTTTCAAAACGATTTTTTCCAACTGAGGAACGATAAAAAGATTGACAGCCAATCAGAATCCATTCTGCTGTAACGAGCTCAAGAATTTAACGCGGCAGACGCGCGTGCGCTTAGAATAAACAGACGATATCGTTAGCTGGTGTGGACGCTAATATCGTTATAGTTATCGTTCTTGGTGTGAACGGGGCTTAAGCCTAGCTAGTGCGGGCTTTTCACATGATTTCGAATAAAAGTTGATCTCATAAATATGCAAGTGATTGTTGACGCTCAATGCTGATTGGGTGAAGTCAACTAATGACGATTACTAGACTTGTATATGAATTTTATCCCCCCCCCCCCACCCCACCCCCCACAAACTTGAAACTTGCAAAGTGAAACGGGTGAATAGCTGCGGTTTCGTTTTTTTTGTGTGCGTCTTAACTCCTCCGTATCAATCCTCTTTAAGGGTAAATTATTTTTTTTATTTTTATATAACTGCATGTAAATGGAATTGCGGCAGAAACGGCATTTCTTATGTAAATAAAGCTAACGATAATTCTAACAATTTATTCTGGTTTAGTTTCTGGAGCAGAAATACGGATTTTATCACTGCAGTAAGTGCAATATTCGATGGGAAAGTGCGTTTGTGTGGTGCATCTCGGGAACCTCCAAGGTAAAATGCTTTTGACTTTCAAACTTCTGATCTTAAGCCTCGAACCTAATCAAATGGCATTTCCACAGGTGTACTTCAAGCAGCACTGCAGGAAGTGCCAGGCAGGACTGAATCCATATAGGGTGGAGTCCATTCAGTGCCAGGTATGAGTAGTCCAAGTGCATTTGAAGCTGTTTGTAAAACTTGACCATGTTCTGTTTCACCAGGTTTGCTGCAAGACTCGCTGCTGCTGTGAAAGGAAGCAGAGGCATGTTGACATGCGCAGTCCTCACCGCCAGGATCTGTGCGGCCGCTGCAAGGGCAAAGGCCTTTCCTGTGACACCATCTACAGTTTCAAGTACATAGTCTAATTGTTCAGGTCTATAAACGTTTTAGAATTGCATTGGTGGCTCAAGTGACATCTTGGGTGGGATGTATTGTATTTTTGTATTCCAATAAAGTTATAAAAACCAAAAAAGTATTGCAGCATAATACTAGTGTCGGTGTGACTATTTCTGCTTTGTAATGGGGTAGTTCACCCGAAAATGGTCACTTATTTCCACTTTAAAAAACATTTTGTAAAGCGGTACTAGTTAAACAGTTTTGGTTCCAATTGATTCCCTTGTGTTTTTGAACAGTAAAATGGCATGACACTGTTGGATAAGTTTTTTTTTTTTTTTTTTTTTTTTTCTCCCTTCAAAATGAGTCTTGTTTTTAGCAAGAGAAGTGCATAAATGTTGGGAGACAATTTATTTATTTTTTTCTCTCTTTTACAAGATTTTTTTTTTTATTATTTTATTTTTTTTTGTTGCACATGCAGTTAGGTAATCAAGAAACAACACTGTCTTGACAAACGCATATCTTTCCTGATCATATTTTGCCCAAGATCAAGTGTGCATGAATAAAACCTAAAGCTTTTACATAAACAACAAATGTCTTTTCTGTAACTTGCATACAGTGCAAAATCACTCCTTTTCTTGGACTCTGCAGATGCCAGAATAGCTCAAAAAAACAAACAAACTGGAGAATCTCAACAGGAAGAAAGCACAATTTACTTCACAAAAGTTTAAAGTATTTACACCGTTTTGGAGGGACCAATGACAATTTTCCCAAAGAGGCTTTACAGTGTGCAATCTCTCTAGGCATGCACTAGTGACAAACCCTAATCTCCATGTGATGCCTCCCTTTTCCACAAATAACATTTTAATAAAATACTTTTAATAAATACAATTTGAAAGTAAATACACTAATGCATGCTTGGCAACTGACAAAGAACAATGTCGAAAACTATGTTCAACACACTGATTTCTTAAATACAAATTTACCCTAAATGTGAGCCTGTATACAGTGTAGCACAGGACGTCGATTGAAACAGCCAAACAATCTCATACCAGCACTTGAAGTAGAATCAGCTTCAGCAGTAGTAGCTTATCAGTTGTATGAACAAATCGCTGAATGTCAGCATGTTTGTGTGCAGGTGCGGAGGCTGATATTTAGCGGTACGCAGGTTCACAAAGACACAAGCTCTCAGCTTTAAACAGTTACAGGTATCGTGACGATGACCAAAGACATACAGACAGTATCCTGTGTCGTTCCATCTTCAGTTTTGCAGCATGTCCTGATCGCTTTAAAAGACATTCTCGAACAGTTACAGTAGAAAGGCATCCGTTTCAATGATCCATCATTGCACATTCCCCATGTTAACAAACAAACCAAGTGGAAGTTCTCACTTGGTTGCTTCCTTTCTGAAAATGCAGCATTGCTTTCAGTAGCAAACAGGATTTTTTTTCTTCTCATGGTTTACGACATGAAAATGTCAACATAGTGCAATAATTAAAAGATGTGTTTGAGTGGCTCAATCCAAGGAATCTCGCAGGAGCAGCTCTGTTTCTCCATTATTGCTGCACATTTGAGGACCTGAGGACACGCTCACTCTCAGGAGCCCCTTCCTATTCAGTACAGTCAAGGATGCTCGTGCAAGTTTCCCTAAGAAGGGCACAAGTTTATGAGTTACACCCTCAAAAGGGTGGCAGCACTCCCAAACGTCACACTGGATCTGGCCTGGAGCGGGTGGCAGGAGCGGAGGGTCGTGAGATGAGGGCTGGCACAGGAGAGGTTGGTTGACTATGGAGGAATCCAGTGGTGGAGCGGTCCAGGCCAGGGCTGGTCTGGGGTGCTGTAGGCTTCCTGTCAGAGACTCACGCCGGACACGCTGGAGTCCAGGAGGCTGGATGAGATCACCTGGTACCCCAGAGCGCGGCGGATCATGTCCCGAATCTCTCCGTTGAGCTCCATGATCTTTGTGCAGACCTCTGACATGTCCTTGTTCGAGCCAACCAGGGCAAAAGTGCCAGTTTGGCCCAGAGTTTGGTGGCGGAAGTAGACGTTGAGGAGAGTCTGGATCTCATCCTCTGAGCTGCCACCGAAAATGTCATTTGGCCACATTCGTCTAAAAAGTAGAAGAAAGTTTAGTAAATCTCAATACCAGTACAATACTCAGTATCAAGTTCAACGTCACAATGAAAAATAATATGCTGTTAAACACACCAGTGTTACTGTTTAAAATAATTGAAAACATGAACTTAATTAAAAATAAAAAATTCATTAATTTAAAATTAAAATAAACAATAACTAAATAGATTTCCATTACTAACAACTAAAATAAAATCAAAATGGGCACAAATTAATTTTAGTTTCTGATACATAGTATATTACATAAAAATGTAAACATTAACAACCCGCCTTCATTAAACATAAAAATGTCACTTGATACTCTAGCAATAACACTGGACTGTGCTAAAAAATTTAATAATGTTAAAATTTGTAAATAGTTGTACATTAACACTAACGGTCTAAAACAATAATAGTAACGATACTAAAAAATTAAATTTAAAATAAAATAAATGAAGTGCGAACAAAAACGAAACTTACGAAACAAATTGATAAATAATATATAACAAATCTATACTATACAATAAACAGAGTTTTGTGTCCCTCTAGTGGTGTCATATCTCACCTGCACTCTTCAGTGTAGCGGATGGCCATAGAGAACTCACTGTTGTTCAAGCACTCCAGGATGGCCTGTACAGCTGCCTCTGAGCTGGGGAAGATGGACTGGGAGCCGTGCCTTTGGCCGTCCTCTAGATCGCCAGCTAATGAGGCTTCCGCTAGCCGCAGGCAATTCTTCAGATCGCTCAGTTCACGCGACATGTTCCACAGCTACAGATTGAAAGCACATGATCAGGACTGAGGGTGTACTCACACTAGGCAAGGTAGCCTTGAACCGAGCGCGATTATCCCCCCTCCCCACTCCCCCGCTGGCCTGCACTCACACTTGCACTAAACTTTCCGGGCCGGAGCACGCTTACGTCATTTATGAGATAACATGGAGATAACGGAGAAAACCACTTTCGCTAATATTCTGCTGAATAATTAATAATAATTAATTTATAATTTATGCCGTGCATTTATTTTCACTTGTATGTATCAGAAGATTATTACGGAGGCAGCTGACGTTAATTATATAATTTGCAGCTTTACTCGCAAACTAAATTTTCTGTTCATCAATAAGGTGAGAACCAGCCCCATTATAAATCTAAATATACTTGATTGAATTAAATTTGTTGAAAAGTGTAGTGTAGTAGTAGTAATAGAATATGTTTGCGGTCGTAATGATGACAGTAGCGCACACAAAATAGGATCTGTTCCGTGCTCCGGCTCGGTTAGCGCTCACACTGCATGCGTACCGCGCCCGAGCCCAACCGAACCGTGCCCTGGCCCACCTCTACCAACCGGGCCAGGGCCGACTAAACGAACCGCGCCCGGGCACGGTTCAAAACGCCTAGTGTGAGTACACCCTGTAGATGTAAATTGCCGGAGGAAAAGACCGGTTCCCTCTCGAGCTTTCACGAGACATCACGGAGATAATTTCTCGGTTTTGGGAACTCCTTCCCTTCCAACCTTTCATGAAGTCCTATTGGCTCCCGCCAGTCCGATGAGTGGCCAATTGACGCGAAGTATGCAAACCGCATGCAAATACTGACGAGCTCAAGCGGCAGTATAAAATGCGGTGCACGCGACAATTACGTCAGAATCTTCTACTTCACCAGTTGAATTCACTATGGCAACAATCTGCAAGATCTGCGCGGGACCGATAGAGCCACCGGATCAGCACGACTACTGCGTCGCATGCCTGGGCCTGGCCCACACCGAGGCAGCGCTGGACGAGTCCAACTGCGGGCACTGCGCGGACCTTCCGGCCCGCGTGCTCCAGACCCGCCGCGATGTGGCTCGCGGCCTATTCAGGATGAGGCCCACTGCCGCCAGCGTGCCGCTGGTGGGCCCTCCCGGTGACGGGAGCGTCGTCTTGTCGCTCCACCAACCCCAACGGTCACCCCGTTCCCCGGTCTCACTCCCCGAGGACTGCTTCCGCCCTCCTTCCAACATCGCGGAGTTTGTATCCTTTAGCCAGGAGGAGGGGGATGACTCGATGTCCATCTCGGCTTCGGAGAGGGAGGATTGGGCGGGATCGGAGTCCGATCAACCGGACAGCTTGGGGCCCCCAGACCTCCAGGAGGAGCTAATGAGGGTTCTGTCGAAGGCTTTCCAGGAGTTGGAGCTTACCTGGAGTACTCCAGAGGAGCCTGCCAGGAGTAAGCTCGACTCCTGGTATTTCAGGTCCACCCGGAAAGCTGACTCGAGGTCGTCGGTCCCCTTTTTCCCCGACGTACACGAGCAGCTGGTGAAAACATGGTCTGCGCCCCAATCAGCGCGTGTCCACTCTGCCACACAGGCCATTTTTTCCCACATGGATGGGGCGGAGGCCCACCGGTACGTGCGCGCTCCCCCCGTCGAGGAGACCGTCGCTGCACACCTGTGTCCTGCAGCACCCAAGACCCTAAGCTCAAACATCAGCCTCCCCTCAAAGCCGTGCACGACCACCGCCCACCTTGCCAATAAAGCATATACGTCTGATGGCGAGGCGGCTTCCGCGCTGCACGCCATCGCAGTGCTGCAGGTTTTTCAGGCGAAGCTCCTGCAAGCAGCGGAGGGCGGAGCCCTCACGGCAGAGGCCATTAAGGATCTGCGCGCGGCGACGGACTTCACGCTGATGGCGACGAAGCGAGCGGCCCAAGCTGTGGGTAAGGCCATGGGTTTTATGGTCGTCCTTCAGAGGCACCTTTGGTTGAACCTAGCTGACCTCAAGGATGTTGACCGTAAAGTGCTGCTGAATGCTCCTGTGACTCCCTCCGGCCTTTTTGGTAACGCCGTGGAGTCCATTACTGAGCGCTTCGCGGAGGCTCAAAAGCGCGCCAAAGCCATGAGTCACGTGATGCCGAGGCGCGCTTTCCAGCAGCAGACGGCGAGATCCAGATCCTCGTCGGCACCTGGCTCTTCCCAGCTGAGATATAACCCCAGGCCAGCGACCACAGCGGTGACGGCTAACGTTACTTCTCCTCGCCAGGAGCCGGATTTCCGGAGAAAGGCGTGGGGTCCTGGGAGGAAACGCCACAGCCAGCGGAGGAGCCCGCGACGTGACTCTCGCCCGCCGCCGCCGGCTAAGCCGTCATCCTGACGGTCTGAAGAGAGGAGGAGAGTGCGTGAGCGGCCCGGCTCCCAAGCGCCGCAAGTTCAGGGCTTCAAATGTTTGTGTGTTGGATGTTCATTCAATAAAAATGCATACATTCTCACAAAAAGAGCTATTTCCTCCTCACTCAGTCAGTGCGGTGCCGCTCGCCCCGCCTCAGAGCAGTGCAGAGCCGCCACCCACACACTCGCCGGCGCATCCAACAACCAAGCCACTAAAGCCGCTATGTCAGTTCCTGAGCACGTGGAAAACTATTCCGTGAATCTCACGCTGGTTACTCGTTGTGATAGAGCGTGGGTATGCCCTTGAATTCAGACGCAGACCACACCATTTCAACGGCGTGGTGAAGTCTCTAACATTGCCTCGAAATACCCTGGTTCTGAGACAAGAGGTATGCAACCTCCTCGGAAAAGGAGCGATAGAACGAGTCCCTCCCAGCGAGCTGGAGAGCGGGTTTTACAGCCGCTATTTCGTGGTACCCAAAAGAGACGGGGGACTCCGCCCGATTCTAGATCTCAGGCCCATCAACAGAGCGCTTTGCAAGCGTCCATTCAGGATAACGCTGAAACAAATCCTGGCACAAATTCGCCCCGGGGACTGGTTTGCGTCCGTGGATTTAAAGGACGCGTACTTTCACATTCAGATAGCACCGCATCACAGACGCTTTCTGAGGTTTGCTTTCGAGGGCACAGCGTACCAATACTCTGTTCTCCCGTTTTGGGTTGGCTTTGGCCCCACGCACTTTCTCATAGTGCATGGATGCAGCACTTTCCCCTCTCAGAGCGAGCGGGATGCGCGTTCTCAACTATCTGGACGACTGGCTGATTTTAGCTCAGTCCCGGGACACGCTAGTCAGCCATATAAACACGCTGCTGCGTCACTTGGAGTCCCTAGGGCTATGTGTCAACACGCAGAAGAGCATTCTCGCCCCGAGTCGGTCTATAACATATCTGGGAGCGTGCTTCGACTCGGTGGAGATGAGGGAGGCCCCCGACTATCTAGGGAGCGCTCGCGGCATTTTGTTCTTTCCCTGCGGCCATTTCAGACTGGGCAGCGATGTTAACTTGAAGGAATTTCAGAGGCTGATGGGGATTTTTTCTGGAGTATGCTGCTGGCGGTATGTAACTGGGCTACTACAACATCGCCCCCGCCAATTATGGTTGGAAATCCTCGAGTCCCTTGGGACGCGCTGGACTTTACGGCCCGTTCTTGCGCATCGCGGTCTCACGCTGGCTGAATCGAAGCTGTCTGCTTGGCCGCGGGCAACAACCCAGATATATAAGCAGCGGGTGGGTTCCCTGGCTTGGTGGACGGTCACGCGTTGTGGTCCAAGACGGGAAGCACAGACTCGCGGCTGGGGAGCAGTGGGCGAGGGCATGCCGGCTTCGGGGCTGTGGTCAGCACCCCAGAGCCGGTGGTTGGCACATAAACCCCTTGGAGCTGGAAGCAGTGTTCTTAGCTCTAAAGAATTTTCGGCCACAGCTGGAACAGCGACATGCACTGATTCGCACCGACAACATGTCTGTAGTCTCGTACATAAATCACCAAGGAGGCATACGCTCCAGGGCTCTCTAGAAGCAAGCAGCGAATGTCCTGTTATGGGCGGACCGTCACTTTCTCTCCATCAAAGCAGCGCACATACCCGGTCTCCTGAATCGCGGGGCGGACATGCTTTCGAGGAAGGGGATTCCTCAAGGAGAGTGGAGGTTGAACCCCGAGTCGGTTCGGATGATTTGGACCCGCTACGGGAGAGCGGAGGTGGATCTGTTCACCACGAGCGAGAATGCTCACTGCCCGCTGTTCTTCTCCCTGTCTCACTCCCAGCTGGAGGGGGACGCTCTGACATCGCACTGGCCAGCAGCCAGGCTGTACGCGTTTCCTCCAATCAAGATATTGCCACTGGAGTTATGCAAGATCAGGGAGGAGGGGGCTTCGGTGATACTCATCGCCCCGAACTGGCCGAACCAGCCTTGGTTCCCGGACCTGACAGAGCTGCTGGTAGCGCCGGCCTGGCCGATCCCCATCAGGAAGGATCTGCTGTCTCAAGCGAGCGGCTCGGTGTGGCACCCGAACCCGGAGTTATGGAGCCTTCATGTGTGGCTGCTTCGGGGATATAAGAGGAGCTGAATGCTCTGCATTCTCATGTGCTCGACACGCTCTCGGAGGCACAGGCGCCCTCCAAGAGGCGTTTGTATGCTCTGAAATGGGTAGTGTTTGTGAAATGGTGCCATGATGCTCATATCGACCCGGCTGCTTGCTCCGTGTCGGATGTGCTGCGTTTTCTACAGTACAGACTGGATAGTGGATCTCTGCCATCAACACTGAAAGGCTATGTGGCCGCTATTGCCTCATTTCGTTCCCCGCTGGGCGGGCGATCGATCGGTAGGCACGCGCTGGTGGTGAGTTTTCTTAAGGGAGCGAGAAGATTGCATCCCCCACATCCGCCTTCAGTCCCACCCTGGGACCTAGAGGTGGTGATAAGAGCTCTTTCACAGCCAACATTCAAGCCTTTAGCATCCGTTGATATGAAGGAACTATCCCTCAAAACTGCACTTCTTCTTCCCCTCGCTTCGGCTAAGCGCATAGGGAATTTACATGCGTTTTCTGTGGACAGTGACTGTATTCGCTTCGGACCCGGTGACTGCAGCGTCACTCTCCGGCCGAGGCCGGGCTACGTGCCTAAATCACTATCTACCCCCTTCAGAGCACAGACTGTTTCGCTGTCTGCCCTGTCTTCTGAGTCACCAACCTCACATGATGCGGAAGGTCACATTTCGGTGTGCCCCGTCAGGGCTTTGAGGATTTACACTGACCGCTCGGCCAACTTTCGGCAATCTGACCAGCTTCTCGTGTGCTACGGTGGTTGTGCGAAGTGCCGGGCCGTGTCAAAACAGAGACTTTCCCACTGGATTGTGGACGCTATCACGGCTGCTTATACAAGCCAAGGTTTGGAATGCCCCTTTCACATTAAGGCCCACTCAACAAGAGCTATCGCCTCCCCCTGGGCGTGGTCGAGAGGTATGTCTATCCAAGATATATGCTTTGCAGCCGGCTGGTCCTCACAGAATACCTTCGCCAGGTTTTACAAGCTGGACGTTCAGCCCTTAGCCTCCCGAGTGCTGTCGGTGAGTGACTGATTCACGTTTATGCTACTTCTATTCGTGTGTTGCTGCCTCGATTATTATGTTATGTGTTATGCTGTTTAACACCGTTATCTCTGTGCAGCCCCTGACAGTAATTTTGTTGCTTCTGCCCTATTCTCAGCGCAGCCTATGTTATTAATGACCAGATATGCAAATTTAGTATGCCTGGGCATTAGACGCTCATTGACTTATCTCCACCTATCAGCTGAGAGCCCGCCTAACAAGCGTCGCTATTGGTAGGGAATTGTGTGTGTTCTATCTTCGCTGAGTGAGTAACTTGTACAGGCTGCTCGTAGCCTCTCTCACGGTGGGATTGAATATCGTTCCCATAATGGAGAAATGTCTCTGTGTATGTCTCGTGAAAGCTTGAGAGGGAACGTCTCCGGTTACTGTCGTAACGTTGGTTCCCTGAGAGCGGGAACGAGACATCACGGTGGTCGCGGTGTTCGCTACTCGATCAGCTAGAGCTGCATTCAGTATCAGATTCTGACATAATTGTCACGTGCACCGCATTTTATACTGCCTCTCAAGCTCGTCAGTATTTGCATGCGAATTGCATACTTCGCGTCAATTGGCCAGTCATTGACTGGCGGGAGCCAATAGGACTTCATGAAAGGTTGGAAGGGAAGGAGTTCCCATAACGGAGAAATATCTCTGATGTCCGTTTCCGCATCAGGGAAACCGAGGTTACGACAGTAACCGGAGCGTTTTCCCTAGACTGTAGTCAGTTCGCTTGACAGTAATTAAGGATCTAATCCTAAAGTGTCTATTTTTTTTTAATACCATTGTTTTCCGTTGTTGTTTTAAGTGTTATTTTGGTTTCTGATCACCAAGGAGAGGCTACGCAAGGTCCTAAAGATGGCGGCTGCAACAAAAAAGTCACGTGACTGAAACCCATGAATAGTCAGCCAAACTAATTTATTTTTTGCTCAATTAGTAAATTGTTCCTTATGTTTTTTTTTTTTAAAGATGCACTACATGTTTTCTTAGGTTTTTCTGGCTGATACAACATTGGTATTGGACAGCTTTCAGCACAGACGCAGAACAACAGAAAATGTCTATGGTTACTATTTTAACTGTAGAGATGTCCAAACTGTCACTAAATTCACAATATTTGTTTAGACCTCTTTCAGGCTAATTTAAATAATTCTCACATTTCATAAAATATTAAAATCAATTATAATTATAATTAAATAAACCAAAAAAGAGATCAGGTAATGGGTGTACTGTGTACCTCTGGCACAGAGCTGATGGTGTTCACTTGTCCAATGAGTTTGCAGTAGGACTGATACAGCAGAAGGAGCTGGAAGTGAAGTTTGTACAGTCGCTGACACAACTCCAATTGCTGTGGATGATACAGATTATTATGTCATATGATTAGTCATATGACATAATAAAGGAATCATACATACTCACAGCCACAAATATTAAATACACAACTCTAACATCCATCAATGAGTATGTCTATATGCATTAAACAATAAAAAATAAACCATTTACATGATCTTAAAAGTGTGGTTATTCAGCATAAGATTGTGTAAGATCATGCAAGTAAACACGCTCGCTTGCAGGTAAACTGAACTGAATGCATGTAGTGAACTATAAAGCTGCAAACACAGATCACTCGCTCTAACAGATGAATAAGAGAATGGTTTTTAGTTTTAAACTTACAGCCAGAGTTTCCATTTGCTGTAGAGCATGTCATAAAACAGGAAAGAGTTGAGAAGGGAGAAACAGAAACATTAATACCCAGCATGCAATCCGTGAGACTGTGCCACTTATGCTCAGAAATCCCATTCACATAATTAGAGGATTAGTGCCAGTTGCATTCAATCCAAGAACCCAAGCCATATAAATCATGCAGAGGATGATAAAGAGGCGCACAGAGTGACAAGAAGAAGAGGAGCGAGGAAGTATTACATGAAATATTGCATTGATAAATACACTACAGTTCAAATGGTTGGGGTCAGCAGGAAATGAATAATTATATTCAGCAAAGATGCATTAAATTGATCAAAAGTGACAATAAAAACAAGTTTGAAAGGATTTTTATTTTAAATAAATGCTTTCCATTTTTTTCTGAAAAAAGTATTGCCATTTCCTAAAAAACATTAATTGACAGTATATTGACATATCAATATATAAAATAAAATATTAAGCAGCACAACTGTTTTCAACATTGATAATAATAAATATTTCTTGCGCAGCAAATCAGCATATTGGAGTGATTTCTGAAGAATAATTTGACACTGAGTACTGGAGAAATGGCTGCTGAAAATTTGGCTTTGCCATCACAGGAATACGCATATTAAATATATATTTAAAAAACTGTTTTCAATTAAATGTGTAATAAATTTCTTACCATTTTAATATTTATATTTTTTACTGTGGGGTTTGATTCAAATAAATGCAGCCTTGGTGAGCATAAGACACTTCTTTCAAAAATATAAAAAAATCTTACCAACCCATTCAATTTATGATATTTAGTGTATATGACCCACTAAATAACATAATATGTACAGATTTAACAGGATCTATTGTGTACATATTATGAATGTTCATTCGTGTAAACAGAGCTCATTTTAAGGGCATATACAGCTATTTTCACCTTCTCCTCAGAGTCTCCAGGCTGACAGGTGATCACACCATCATCAGGATACCTTGGAAATGTGGCCTTACAGTTCTGCAACCACTATTGAAAGAGAAGAGCAGATGATACGAACATGATACCTCTTTCAGTGCAAGATGATTGAATGTTTTGCCTGTTTTACTCTCCATCCTGCGAGTCTGATCACTTAAAGAAGTATTGGCACACCTCTAGTAAGTCGCATGATTGGAGGTCTTAATTCTGTAGCAGCTCTACATAGCAGCTTCCACTGCTTCTGTATGAGAAGCTTAGCAGGCTAGAATGACTTACTGAAACGACAGCTTCCTCCCGGGTGTTATATGTGTCCAGATACTCCTGCAGCTCAAGAACACTGAACTTCATCTTCTCTAGAAGCCCATAAGAAACAATCTACAAGAGGCCAGACAAAACCTAGCATAAAAATACTTTCTGACTGCTTATTCATAACTATTATTTAGGTTAGGTCCCTGAGGCATGGCTTTATGTAATCAACTTTGAATATCCACTTACCGTTTCTGCGTCTACATACAGCGTGGGACAGTCTGAGCATAAGGCCAACATCTCAGATGACTGCACAAATTTTGACCCAATTCCCCTCAGGCCGTCTCCGAGGTAACTGGCAGCATCACTGGTCAGGGAGCAGAACTTATTCTGGATGTTCTGTAGACAAAAATAAATTTTAACAATGCTAAAACCTACTTTTGGACCTCTAAATAGCTAATATGAATAGAAATTTTCAAAAAGGACTGTGTACATATAAAGGGTGACTTTACCTGAAACATTGTGGAGAAGATGTGGAAGGTGTAGACAGCGCAAGACCCATCTGTATCACACAACAGCTGGTTAATGTGACTCCGCCAGGCTTCTTCGGCATCGTCACACACCGTGGGCTGAAATGCTGCCAGGATGGCAGAGAAAAAGGGGGAGGGTGGAGGAGGAAAGCCCAGCTCATCCAGATCATCTCGGTCCTCCCCAAAATGGTAGCTATTGAAACCGGAAGAAAGGGGTTACCTTTCAATAACCATGCCAGTTAACAGTCTAATGATATAAAACTGTACTGATGTGTTCACCTGGGCAGGGAGTTTGGGTTCTGATTGATTCCAGCTCGGTTTTGTTCTGCAGGAAGGTCCAGATTAGTGCTAGAGCCACAGTCAAACCTCATTGGCAGCTCATTCACACCGAATGGCAGGTCATCCTCTTGGACATTTGACTCCTCGTCTTCTGGTAAAACCTATGAAGATAAGATCACTGGTGAGCTTCTTTCCTCAATGTGTTTGTTCTTATTGTTGCAGACTCCATACTAGAGGTCAACTCAAAAGATGAGAAATTCTTTACAGTAAAAGAGTTAAGAGAGACAGTCAAGTGGTCCTCAGTGTTGTCAGAAGTGACACGATGACTTTGCCAACTGGCGATTGGCTCTTTTATTGAGAAGGTGGGACATATTCCACCATATCACCATTATATTTTCTCTTATTCATAAGTAATAGGAGTGCAATGTATTTGTATAGTCTTTATTCAATATATACTCATTATAACACATTAATGTATATGTAAAAATAATGTATCGCTATTCAATATTGTGTGACCCTAACTGAATGTGAGCTGTCACATTTGCAAATTTAAAGTAGTCACAAACATGCCAGTAAGATCTAGGTTCTATGTTTGGTTTTATTTGCACCCTTGCAGAATAAGTTTTAATGAGCTTAATGTAATTTTAAACATACGGGCGGCATGATGTGGTCATCTGGTAGTGATGTTCCCAAGCAAGGTGTAGCAGCATTAAGAGAATTTGGGTCAGCTGATGTGGTATCGTAGGAAGTGGACAGAGAGTCTGTATGATTGGTGTCCTCTGAGGGGGAGAGGTTCATGGTCTGAAATCAGAAAATGCCCAGTTTTAGAAAACTACTATCAAGCTAAAACAGATAGAACAGGTGGGTAGGTAGTTTGGCAGATAGACAGACAGACAGACAGATAGATAGAACATACCAGTTGAGAATGGGAGAGGCTTTGGCTGGTGGAATTGGACTCTTCCTCAGAGGAGTCATCTGAGTCCTGTTGGGGGTCGTGTAGGCCAATGCAGGGGGTGATGTCAGAGTGCTGGCTCTCCTCCAGGAGCTCAGTCAGATCTGTGCTGTCCAGAGAGCGCCGGCGCACTCCCCAGTTAAAGTTATCCATACTCTCACCCTATTAAAACAAACACACACAACTTATTTAACAGCTGTATCCTCTAGCATGAGTTGGGGAGGGTCTACTCCCAAGGGAATAGACATAACATACTTTTAATTAATCATGCAAAAATTAACAACACATGCAAACATATAATAAATACAATAGACCAATATCTGAAAATGTTTCTGACTTTGCAAAAAAAAAAGTAAATTCCTAAATTCCTTTGTAGTCTAGGGGAAGCATAGCAAAACACAACACAAAAAGAAAGCTGCTAGATCCTAGACCTGAAAAAAGTATTTAAAACAATCTGAAATTAATTCTAATAGTAATCTAGCTGAAGTAGTGAGGAATGATTTACTGTGAAACAAAAATGCTGCAATGAGATGCTGCTAACATGCAGTTCTACAGTATGTAATATGACATCCATATATTAAACATAAAAAAACTAATCTCTTAAGCCACAGCAGCCTGACAGATGAGAGCCTACACGAATGACACAGGTATGGAAACATGAGCTCAGCCATCCTCTGCAACATGCTAACACAGCTGTTCTTACCTGCAGCTCCTACGGCAGCACATAAGAGAAAGAGAAAGAGTGTTAGCCACACCGTGAGAAAGACCAGAGGAAAAGAAATGGGCACATTAGTCAGGCAGTCTCTGATCAGCTAAAATGTTATCTCATTATCCAGAGAGAACATGAATGAAATAACTGAAAGAATAAGGAAAGAAAGAAACCTGGGTTTTTGTTAGTAGGGACATGAATTTTTAATTTAATTCAATGATTCTAGCTTCAGTTCTGATTCCACTTAACAATTTGATTAAAAAAATAGTGGAACAAAATTTATTTACATGACATCCAATTGCATTAACCAAAATAATTTTTAAAGGAAAAGGAAGGAATCAGTTCTTAGTTTGCAAATGTATTTGTTAGAGACAGCCTACAGAGATGGTCAAGTATTTAGAAATCAACATTTTAACAGTTCTTCAGTAGTATATATAAGATAGTTCAAAAGAACAGCATATATTTGAAATAGAAATCCTTATAAATGTTGTGACTGTCCCTTTTGATCATGGTAACGCATCCATGCTGAACAGAAGTATCAATTTCTTTACTGAATAAAACAGATTTGTAATATAAAAATTCCAAATGTGTGTGAAACAAAAACAATCAGATTTTCTACTCGCCTCTCCATCTTCCAGCTCTACATCCAGGAAGTCAAAGTCCCTGAAGACTCTGAACTGCTGCTCTGATGTGGTATCATCCAGAGTGTCCTCCCGGGTCCCATCCTCAGAGGACACCTGACTGGGCTGATGCTCCATGAGGTCCAGATCTCCACAGGATGAGAAGATCACCTGAGACAAACAAACATGACAGTGGAGTCAGCATGGAGTCTGGGTATGCAAAGAAAGTATCATGCAACGGTCCAATTACTACAATGCCTTGTAAGACTTAGACTTGTCTTTTATTTGTTATGGCATTAGATGCACAGTAATTAGGGTTTTTATTAATATAATATAATCACAGATTTAATCTATTATTCCTGCAGTCTATGAGACCAAAGTGATAAGTGTCATATAAAGCAACAGTGACAGTGAGGCCTTACAGATGGATTCTTGGTGAGGCCAACTTCCTGTCCGCAGAGTGATAGAACATTCACTAGCTTCTCTCTTGTTCGCTTCTGTTAAACAAAAGGAAAATACCAGTTGAAAAGCAGACTCTGATGTAATGTAATCAGGAACAAAGAGGAAGCTAAAATACACAGTTTAAAGCAGCACAAGAGAATGAAATGAAGTTTCCCTCCTTTGTACCTTGACTAATATGAACAGCATGAAATGTTTGTCACCTGTGATGATTGTGGCCGTTTCCAGCTGACTGGCACCAGGACGGTGTTTGAATTGGACCCTGAAGAGGTAGAGGACGTGCTACGGGTCACTGCGATCGCGCGGCCTTTCCCATCTCTCCCTCCTGATCCCTGCAGGTCATCATATCTGCGGCCAATAACCGGCGTCTGGACACAAACACATACATGCACACAGTACATATATAACTCATTTAAAAACATATTTTACAATATAGACTGAACATAGACACGTAAAGGCCGGTTGCATTTTAAGTCACTTCCGTGTTGGTTTCAAGAGGGAGACCGGAAAGTTGCCGCTTGATTCAAACATCACACAAAAAGTAGTCACTTTTTCTTAACTTGCTCTATAAGGACATCACATCCTTTTGTTTATTAGGTTGCAGTTAAAACCCTCAGAGAGGCAGGATCTCAACCACACTTTATTCAGAGCGGTTATTAATCACAAATGCAGTCAAAACACATCTCCCCAAACTTCCATTGACTATTATCCCCATTTCTCCATCTGAAAGCAAGCTAAGAACCTGAGTGCCTTCCCTTTGGTCTAAAATATACCAAAAACAAAGGAAAAGGGTTATCATGGGATCTGATAACCAATGCATGTTCAAAAACAACAACACGGCCACACCTGAAGAGGTGAATGAGTCAGAGAACCTGTGGTGTATAATCTAACTGAAAACTGATATTTTCAAAAGTATTAACGTTGTTTTTGCCTACAACAAAGACAAAAAAGCATTCATATGAACAATTGAACAACAAAATGTATTGTGTGCACTGTGTAAATTACCTCAGATATGTCAAAATGGAATTCCAGTGTCTTTCCTGGCAGGGCTTTAGATGAGCCATCCCACATCATACGGCTAACCTCCAGGTGGGCTAAGTCACCATGGGCATAGGACGGCAGGGATAGGCTGGCAGAACGGGAAACAACCAGCTTCAAAATGTTCAGAGCTTCCTTCCAGTGAACCGTCTAGAGGACACACACATATTGGTATGAAAAATGAGACTGAAATTCTTACAAATGACCAGATGAATCCTAAATCAAGTGGCTCAACAGAAGGATTTCACCTGTACAAATTTCTCGATGGTCTTTAGCACCTCTACATTGAAAGGTTTGACCTGAATTCCTGCCAAATCCATGTGGCTCAGCAGACTGTAGATGATCTGCAGCAGGGGCTGTTGCATGCTGGGTAATCCTTTATCTAGCAACTATGAAGAGAGCTGATATTAAATGGGTGCTCTTCACATATTATATCAGCTGCAGCATATCTATAATTTTGTGGCTTATATTTGGACATTTAAGCTTTAGGACAGCTCACCTCAGCCATATATGTCACCAGACTGAGTGTGATGTCCAAAAAGGCCTCATGCAAGTAGCGGCAGACCACATTAACCCACGAGAAGGGGTCTCTGGTGTAAGAACGAGTCTTATATAGAGTCATTACATGAGCTAGGTGAGAAAGTTTAGTGTTCTTGTCTTTCTCCTCCAGACACACCTAGAAAGCACACCAGAAACAGTCATATTAACAGTCATAAGATACATATAGTAGGTATTTAAACCTTTGGGAACTCATTAGATAATTGTATACGTATATGGTGTAATATTAATTATTTATTGTGGTCAGTTGTGTCACTATATACAGTTAGATATGTGTGCTGCTACTACTGACCAGCATTTTGTTGATCTAAATAAGGCTGCAGAAATATGGACACTAGCTGAGATTTTATTGTAAATACATGCAAGCTGAGAGTCAGCTGTCCTGTTAAATGCCTAATAAGTCTAGAAAAAAACACTTTTGAAGTTGTATATAATACAGGATTAGGTGTTGAGAACGAGTCAAGTTGGTCTTCACATTTAGGTGTAAATGTCAATGAAGTGCAGGGTGTGTTCCATAATAGGAGTGTGTAGAGAAAAGGAGGCTGGGCAGACCTGTGCGATCCTCTCAGCGCTTTCTTTACAAAACTGAGTAGGGCTACCGAAGTGTTGCACCAAGTGAGGCAGCAGACAAAGCACGTTCAGAGGAAAACCTGAGCAGGCAGAGAATAAAACATGAAAAGAAGTGAAAGGAAAGCAGCTAAATATCACAGACATTTCAAAGTAGAACAATGTAAAAACATATCAGGGTGAGCAGCCTTCACTCTTATAGATTAAAGATACATTTGAATAGCAAGATTTTAAAACAAAAGTAAGCATGGATTTTAGGCTTTGGTTTAGTGTAATAAAATAGTGTATCAACATCTTGTTTTCTGTTGACGGAACACTAGAATCAACTCTTCAGTCTTGCTTCAGTATACAAATAGCTACAGGCAAGTAGACCAGTCGGTCTACTAACAAAAAAGACAACTTATGGTAACTAAGAAACCATTAACTAACAAAAAAAAGGCTTATGGACACAAAAGCTACCAACAAAACATGACATGACTCTGAATGCTCAAGCCAGCCTAGTTTAAACACACAGTTTGTACACTGACACAGTCTACAAAGAGACGGGAGTAGTAAGCAAGCACTGTTTTTGTCACTCCTTTTGAGTCGTTTAGTCACATTAGACCTGTGTAAACAGGTTTTAAAATTGTGCCAACAGCATTCTACCCACCTATAGACTGCGATGTGTCCACTACTGGTACTCGTGAAACAGGTGTAAGCTGACAGAACAGCTGAAGCGTAAGATCATTTGTGGCCGGAGAAGTGAATCCCTTCAGGAGCAGCTGCTGCAGCCCGGAAAAGCCACTCCACCTCAGCTGGGCCTGGAGCTTCTCTAGTCTCTCCCTGTTCTCTTGCAGATCCAACGGAACCCGTGCCAGCAGTTTGTGAACCAGCCTCAATGACATCTGGTATTCGAATTCAAAGTCTGACTCCATGAGTGACACCGCCACCCAGAAGACGGTGGCAAGCAGGTTGGCGGGGTGACTGGAGTGGGAGGGGTCAGTGATGACACTTGTGTCGGCGCGGGTTGAGTTGGAGGATGTACTGCGGGCCGATCGGGCGAGACCTTGTTGGGTACAGGCTTGGATGCGGTCCAGCGTGGCACTGCGAGGAGGGTTGGAGGATGAGTTTTCCCCGCTTTCGCCAAACTTCTTAGGGACGGAGTAACTACGCTGGTGCCTGTTCCGCTCGTTAGTGCCACCCTCTTGGTGCAGGTTCAGCTGCCCTGTGCTCTTACGGTTTGGGTTGAGCTTCCCGCTAACCAGGAAGTCTGGAGAGGAATCTCTGTACATGGAAGAGACATTGCAGGTATGTTAAGAAAAACAAATGAATAATTTAATATTTTTTTCCATCCTGCTATATTGTTTTTAATAATACCATTACAAAGTTTTGGTAAAAGTTTTAATGTTTTTGAAAAAAATCTCTTATTCTTACCAAGGCTGCATTTATTTAATACAGAAAAAACAGTAATATTGTGAAATATTATTACAATTTCCAAACTTTTGAACAGTAGTGTACCGTGGCTATAAAATATTTTAGGTTGAAATGGTAGGAAAACATAATATACAGCATGTAATTCTCACCTCGTCAAAGCTGCCATAAGTTCACTGTTGTTCAAACATTCAGCTAAATTATCCACAACAGACTCCAGAGTGAGTAAAATCTCCATTACGTAACCCTGGAAGGCAAAAAGATAAAAAATTATCCCAATAAGATTGAAACTAAGAATTATTTGACCACCAAATGCATTTAACCAATCGAGCTGAAATATTCCAGAGAACTATATAATTACAGCGTTTATTGCATGGATTTTTTTAATACTCTTGCTGATGGATGCACACCTGTACTTCATCCCCATGTTCCCCCACAACCTCCACCAGCCGTGAGAGCAGGTCGGACACTGCGTGGGCAGAGAGGGGTTGTCTCAGGGCGCGGAAGATCTGGAACGAGCGCCCAGCATAATGGCGGGAGGAGCTGCAGAGGGCCGTCTGCAAAGCAACGTCACTCAGCTGATGCTCTAGATGGAAATCTGACACATGACACTTATCAGTCGCTTATCAAACAACCACTGTTCCAATATAATGTATAGGGGATATTACATTCTGTAAATATGACACATACTGTAAATGCACTAACAATGTTTGGTAATTACCTGATTTGGACTCCTTGAACACAGAAACCACATGCCGCAAGAAGTTGGTGAGCTGCTCAGTGCTCTTAGAGTTGGGGTTCTTTGGCGTGATGTCTTCATGGCACCAAAGCGGTCCGAAAGCCCTGAGTAAGGACAGGACAGTACTCCATGCTCTGTACCACCACCACCACCACCAAAATCACAAATACATAAACTACTGCTCTCTAAATGGCTGATTTAATGACTCTGGGAAATGCCCAATAGTTTTGCTGGGGAAAAAATGGAAACAATATATATTTCGAGATATTTATCAAAATTGCCTGTGTGTGAATTTCAAATGTGAAACAAATAAAATAAAATGTATAATAAATGTATAATTAAAAAACTATTTAATAAGTAATTAAAATATTAAAGATAATATATTAATAATAAATGATGGTATAATTATTTAGAATTTTATTTAAAAATAAAAAATATTTCGATCTTTGGCCACTAGGGGATGTGTGACCTTATGAATATTTGATAGTTGATGCACCATCCATTTTGTCTTGTCATCCTGATAATCATATTTATGCATTCTAGATTAGTGTCTTATGTCCCTGAAAAAACCCTCCCATTTGAGTTTCAATCTATTTTCATCTACATATATCGAAACAACAGCTAAAAATCTGTATCTTTGCCACACACCTGGTGGTGAGGAACTCAATGAGCTTGTTGGTTTTCTCATCTGATTCTGTGGAGGACTCGTCCAGCTCCTCCAGGTCAGCAGTGATTTGTGGCAGGTTTCCGATGCTTCCTCCCAGGCTAACACTAGAGGAGGTGGAGGACGAGCTTAGTCCGGAATCCGCCACTGGTGATGTCTGCCACTCCCGCAGAAAGTTGAACCCCCCTGTTCAGACGAGAGTGTGGTTTAGTTACGCAATGCATGCAGGTTATAAACAGTACAGCAAATCTGTAAATACTTAAACATTTTTCTTTTCTTATTATTGTGTCTGCGGGCCTTGTTTCAAAATTAGGCTTTTCTCCATTTCAAATTCGCCAGTAGTCTTCGCTGCATGTCTGTACGATCAAAATAGGAGCCAAAACATCTTACAAAATGTGATTTGTATTCCAAGCTTTAATTGTCAGCGGTGACTTTTCACATGTGTCTATTCAGGTGTCAGTAAACAAGGAAACAGAAACATCAGTGACATTCAGGATAAAAGATTAAATGCCAGAAAAACCTCAGTCATAATGCAGACTGGGACTTGGCAGGGTGTCTGTCCTAATTACCTCAGTCTCGTCTATAGTGAGAAAGACAAACAGCTGCCAAAAATACTTTGAATTCTATGCCAAAGAGAGTTAAATCCTCACCCTTGGGCTTTAGCTTCATAATAGTTACCTACTTCCTCATTTGTAAATTTAAGCTGTGTTGAAAATGTAGGTGTCTTCTCTTTGCTGCAAGTGATGTGACAAAATGAGGTCAGATGAGTTTAATGCAAAGTCTCTCTGGTTTTTTGTGTGCATTTATCTTGCTGTGCAAGTTGGCATGACTGTAATGTTCTTGTACAGTTGTTGTACTTAAAACAAGGAATTGTGGGTAAAGACCGTACCCAGAGGAAATTTTTACAGGTTGCTCTCCATATAACACGATTGAATTGAGTGTTCACTTTGTCTTAAATGTTTTTCCTGCAGACTTTTGTATCTTGGCATATCTGAGCACAATTTGAAACTTTACTGTGATTTTGGTTTTTATGGGAAATAAAACAAAACTTCTAGCAAGAAACTGGAATTATTTTTGCGCAATTAAATAAATAAACAGTCTATGTTTATTTCTGTCAGTTGTTGGTGTCTTTTTGTGTCATGTTGGATTCTGGGTAGAGAAATTATTGTACCTGTGTAGAGGTATTCGGGCTGGTAGCTGGATTTAACGGTGAGCGTCTTGTTGTCGCCAATCTCTCTGGTTAGTAACAGGACAGAGGCGATGACCTGGAAGTTGTTGTTGCAGGAGAGGGCGATGAGGAGATGCAGGAGTAACCTCTTGCTGTGCTCAAATACCTCTGGCCGGTAATGATCCAACCCTGAGAGGACAGAGATGCACAGGTAAATGAACTGAACTGATTTGAGCTGAATAGAAAAGAAGTCAATGAAGTGGACAGGAATGAACAACATTCTGAACCTGAACTAATTACTTTCAAAGGGTGTTCCCACTGTTGTACAGTTGCATAACGCGGATAATGCATCATGTATAATACATTCCAAGGAGAAGCACAGAACACAAAATATGGCTCTGTGCAACAATGCATACTTGTAATAGAGTGCAATTGTTCAGGACATTTTTTTGCAAACATTTAAATTGTACAAATTTTCAGACTTGCCATGAGCACAGAAATTATATGTTGTTATTTGTGATTTGAAGTTCATTAAATATGCTTAATTGACCCTTCGCAAAAACCTGCCCCCCTCAGTTACTGTTGCTACGTCCGACAAGCTATGCTGCTCTCACGCCACACATCATGTTCTCACGCAGTGAAAAAGACATCACGGAGCAAAGAGGAAACTGACAACGCACCGACAGAAAAGACAGGGCAGGTTACTTCTGGTATGAAACAAATTCCCAGCAGGCATACAACGTCATAAGACGTTGATATTTGGTTAAATTTCAGTTGCGACATCGGGTGACCAAAATTCAATATCAATTCAATGTCTAATGTCAATGTTAATTTAATGTCCAATACCAACGGCAGCTGATGTTGATATTTGTTGTTTTTAGGTTGTGTAACCAAAATCCAACATTAAGTCAATGTCAAATTGGCGTCAGATACTGATGTCAACCTGGTTTTCATTCTCAACCAAAATGCAACATCTGTCTGACGTCATGTACAACGTCAACTTGACGTTATTTTGAATTCCTGTGCCTGCTGGGAAAGTCTCAGCTTTCAAATTTTTTAAGAAATTACAACAATATATACTATTTTGTGGCTCTTTACTGTGCCATGACAGATCGCTGTAGTGCCTCAGTTCAAGCGGCACGTGAACCGATCATCTCTTCCTCTTTACTAGTTATAGCATGAAATAAACATGAATCACACCAGAAGGTATCGTTTCAACCTCGCAAAGATGTCAATACACCATTTTTCAAGTTCAAGTCCACCAACGTTTATCTACTCTCCTGACTGGTTTGTTAGTTGGACAAAATGGCAGATTCTGCATTATGATTGGTCAGATCGCCTGTCAAACAAACTCCCTGCGAAGGGTGAATTACTGATCAAGAACTACACTAACCACAGCCCCACAGAGAATTCCACTGATGGAGTTATCATAGGAACAAAAGAATCATAAAATAGCAACTGCCCACTCCCACAATGCATCTATAAATATCTGAATACTATAAATCAATATTTTAATGTTGTTTTCATATTATTTATTAAATACAAGTTTCAAATATTTTTCATTTCAAATCAAAGTTTGTAGTGTTGTGATCCATTACTGAGCTTACAAATCTTTTTTTAAGGAAAAATAAAGGGCATTGAAAAAGTGAACAGTCACTGTTGTGCTCTATATTTCTGGCCGAAAAACAAAACATCACAGGTGCGCCAAAAGACACAAAGAGGAACATGTTGTGGGCAGGAGGTGCTGACGACATCAAGAGTCTGAGAGAGATAAGCCATGAGTAGATGGCATTTCGTCAGCCCCCTCTTTCTTTCCTTCTCCTCCTCGTTTTCCATCACAGACATTTTTCACATTTCTGGCATTGTTGTGCTGTGTTATTCAGACAGACTGCTGGGGTGAATTACGGTGGAGAATGCAGGCACTATATACAGTAGCCCAGACCAAAGATGTGAGTGTGTTCTCACAGAGAGATATCCAAACATAAACTCCCTCATATCTTTTAGCTAAAAAAGGTACAGTCTAGATCAGGGGGTTCTCCACATTTTAATAACACTGAAAAAAGTGAGATAAAAAGATGAGGTGAGAAAGAGAAAATAAAAGAGTGCTTACCTAGGAAGAGAGCATGAAGAAGCAGCGGCAGGTGTAGTGCCCAATCTTCTCTGACGCTGTGGTCCACCACCATCTCCGTCATGAAGATCACAGCTATGTTACACCTGCCGGCACACGCATGTAACAAGAATAGTGTTACATACTTAACCTGATTGGTTGCAGCATCCACTGAAAGATGTACATAATATATAATGAGACAGGGAACTGTGGCCTAGTGCTCATGTGGATGATGCAAGTTCGAATCTGGCATGCAACATTTCACAATCTTGATTGCATCTCTTCTGTCCATTATTTCCCATCCTCCCTTTGCTATTTTATCTATCAAAATGGCAAAAAGGTCAATGAAGGCATACAGGGTCGAGCCCAGCTGTGACTGTGAATCACCTAATTAAATTCAAGATTCATTAAATTCCTGACTGGTATAGACAGATGGCTCTTTATTTGGCTTGCGCATATCCAGACAGAAAACAAAGAGGGGAGTTTACTTTTAGCAGTTATTCCTGTTATGCAATTCTGATCATATTTTCAATAACTCATGAGTTTTGATGTATATCCGACTCTTCAGGTGTCAGCGCGAGTCTGCACAGACCTGATGAACTTGACAGATATTTTAGAAAAATCCCAAATATGTTGTTGCACCATCCTTTGATGCATGCCTGACCGTCTGTACCTCCCTCCTGAAAAATCATTGAACATCAAAAGGATGCTGGTAAGAACTTTTGTCATGGTAACGGAACAACAGCTCCTCTCTTGTAAACAAAACAGAGTTGTGGGCAACTGCTGTAAAATGCTAGAGCAAACTAACACAAGTGGGCTTTATGGGATTGGCTTAATAAAATCCATTTGCTACACATGAACAAAAGCAACTGTGTAAGGATGAGTTTATGGTGTAAATCCATGTATGTCTGTGTAAATGTTTTGAGAGTAGGAGGGTTGGACATTTAACACCTTTCATAAATCTCTGTTCTCATTCAGTCTGACTTCATTAAAATGCAAAGGAAGACAAAAGTATAAGGAAGGCTCGGCTGGTACCTGTGAAGGGGTCCCCGTGGGGTGATGGTCTCGGGCAGGTAGTCCACCAACGGGGCCCAACAGCCTCCATTCACAGGCATGGGAAGAGGCTGAGGTCTGTTACTCTCCAATACACTGATCAACCAGGCAGCATACGGAGGTAGAGGGTCATCTGTTAACACACACAATAGGAGTCAAAACTCAGCTGGGCATTACAGTAAAACAGAGTTAATAAGACACCAACGTGAACAGGGTAACCAAAATACCATAGCAAATATAATAATTTAATAAATTGGAATTAAATATTGACTCCAGAAAGTAGAAATAGACCAGAGTGATACAAGAGATGTGAAACCGGCACAGTTATGTTGGACACAATGGTAAAAAAATACAGAATGCTATGACTGACCAATCACAATCAAGTATTCCAGAAAGCTTTATAATTAGAAATATTTTTAAATGTGTCTATAGTGTTACATACAATTTAACATAAAATTGGTCGAATCATCTGAATCTGAATTTCTATAACCAAAATAATTCAGGAAATATTTCTAAAATTTTCTTGAAATGTCCACTATCATAAAGTATTATATGTTATTTAATCTTTATATTAATCTACAAAATTAATCATTCTAAATCTGATGATTTTGAATAAAGTATTAATGCATTAAAATTAATATAAATTAATACATTTTAATTCATTATTAATTTAAATTAAAGAGGAATTTCACTCTGTCACTTCATATTACCATCTGGTGCGATGAGTCGATTCAAAGCGCATCATGCAATTAACTTATCATTCATCTCCATTAGAGCTGCCATCTTGCCACTCGGCCATCAGCTGTCATGGCAGGTATGTAGGCAGGACAAAAGCTGGCAGTTCCCACACCCAAAACTCACAAATACGTGTGCACAACTAGTTGACATGCACATGCATGAGAGAATACACAGACAAATTCATGCATCGTGACCATAATTTCAGTACCGAATTCCTTAATACGGAGACGCAATTCTCTAGTGAGCATGCATTATTGGTATATACAGTATGCACCAAAAGGTAAGTCACATGTACAGTTGTCAGTTGTTAGAAATTTAAAGCTGTAAAACAATGAGTGTAAATGTATCCTTAGTCATATGTGTCAGTGTGTGGATTGACAGCTGTGAACCATCTGTTGCTCTGTTCTGGTAATCTGGGGGATTACTGACTGTAACCTAAAAGTTGTCTGTGAACCGTAAAGTTGTCCATAACTACATCCATAATACAGGTCAGATGAAGAACTTACTCTTCTCCTCATCATAAGAACCTCCTGAGCTGTTGCTGTAGCGTGATTCCAGGCGGTTATGAGCCCGGGCTGCATTGCTTAACCTGAGAAAATGTGTGCACAAAATACATGTTAGGGAACATAAAATGCACATGCATATTGACATAACATGTATTAATTGGCTGCTCAGTAGCTGCCTACTTAGTATTTATGTGGTGGATGAGAACTTACAGCCCATGTGTTTTGGAGAATTTAGTGTATTAAAAAAATGTATTAATTAAAACTTTTTCTTAATTTTTTTAAGGAAATCAAAGTTACATGAAGAAAGATCTACCTCTCTTCATTCTCTCTGACGATCTTTGCCTCATCTGTCTCCTGGAAGCTTTCTTGCCCGGCCACTACCGTATTGCTGCTTGATGTTGTGCCTTTGCAAACAAACAAAAAACGGAATATTTAACTATTCTTAGGTCAGAACCATACATTGGGTTATAAAATTCAAAGCATTCAATACAGCACAGCCCAGGGTTCTGCAATGGAATGGACCAAAGCCATAGAACTGTCACTGCTCAACTGAGCTAGTACTACATTTATAAGCGACTATATGTTAATTTGCATACTCAATTATGTATTAATTGAATTACTGCTTTGAATAATTTACAGGTTATAGATCTTCTCTTCTGAAAAATCTTACATTTATTAGGAAATACATTTCTTCTGACAATGCATTGAAAATAAAAAAAAAGCTGCTAAACCCCCCAAGGGATATGTGCCTCACCTGAGGCCACAACAGAGGTTTTGTTGCTGGCAACAAAGCGGTAAAACGGTGGGTTGTCACAGTGTAGAACCACTGGGTTTACCGGGTCTGTCTGCTGAAGCTCAAAGAGCAACTCCTCCATGGTCTGAATGGTGTTGTTCCGACACAGATATATCACCACTTTCTTAATCTAAAAACAGTTTGAAACAAATTTAGTCCATTATAAACATCTAATGATTAAAAGAGTGTCCATATGTGTGTTTTCCTTACATAAGGCAGCAGTGTAGTGTCACTGCTGACTCCACACAAGCTTATGAGGAACTGCAGCGTTATTCTCAGGTTGTTACTCCACTTGTCATTGGCCACAAGAGCATTCCAGGCATTCTCCATCTCAGGACCTGGGACTTCATCTCCATACTGATGGAAAACCACACAAAAATGTAGCGTCTGGAACACTCCAACACACAATATATATTTTGATAGCTATATTTAACAAATACTCTGTAACAACCCAGGAAGCCGAACAGGCCCCTGGTTTCATGGTAACCCGATACATTTACAACCTTTTGGAATGCGAGCCGGCTCTCATTCTGCTCTCTCCAGAAACAAGGGGTACAAATGCACAGTAGAAATGGACTTTTATACTAATTAATTCATAGGGAAACCTTCTTTGAATGAACACCCATTTTCTTCAGGCCATTGTGTATATTATTGCTGTTCTGTATTTAATCTGTTGTATTATAGACTATTTTTTATTCATGCTTACGATAAACCACTCATTCATATAATTAACTCTACCATGTCTAGTATCTATGAATTCGTCTTCGGATGATCTAACTGAGAGTGCATATTACATGCTGATACCTCTGCAACATATGGATGTTCTAAGAATCATTACTAATTTCTGCATCAACACTCAAGTGAATTACATATGCAAATACCATGCTTAGAGACAAAGGGCCATAAAAACGCAGAACTTCCACTTGAGATTCCGGACTTCCCCATTGGACAAGCCCATCTTGAGAGGCATGAATCTCTGCAGGCTTTAAATGCCACACTTCAAGAGACCCGCCCCAGTCGGTGGTTTGGTCAGATGCAGATGAAGATGTGAAAAAACGCTGCAGGATACCAAAGCATCTGTGCCAGGCCTTTTCTTCGGCCTAGTCCTTTCCATTCATCAAGTGACACTGACTCAAACTGGTTCTTTTCATCGACCCGAATTCAGCAAAGATCTACGGGAAGCTTTAAGATTTGCATCAGGAATCTCTTTCAGACCGCCGAGACTCGCTAAGTATCAAACTTAGTCTTATTATTGATACATTAAGTATCAGTTACACCTTTTTATAAGGTGTGTTTGAACTCAGAATCTGACGTATCTCTGAAGGCTTTGATCTGTTGAATATAAATGCAAAGTGTTCCATAAAATCCATTCTTTATGCCTCTTTCTATGCTGATTTAAACTTTAACCCTTTCCTATACCAAATGTATGCGCGTGTGTGTATGTGTATGTTAGACCAGTTTATGTGTATGTTAGACCAGTTTAAATGTGTTTTTTTATGTAGTATTTTGGACTAGTTTAAGTGTTTATGTAGTTGTTAAAACCTTACTTGTATCACACTTGACCTGTTCATTGTTTACTCATAACCGGAGACAATAATCATGCAGATTTACGTTACAAAATTATAGAATTGTACAGTAAGAAAGTTATTTCCTTTAACCAGGAAATTAACGTTCTTAGAATTGACAAGACGGTTGACCCTGAGTGGTCAGCTAAATATCTACAGTGGATCTAAAATATGAATAGTTAATTATAACTAGTTATGGTTAATTATTCCTATTTCCCATGAGCTGATTCGTTACAGTATTGGTGGAGAATGCGGGCATGATAAACGAAAGTTATGAGTTTAAACACTGGCAACTTAAAAGTGTGTGCGTGATAGCCCAGGTTAAAGTAGGGCGTGACTTCAGATGCCCTGTTTTGCTGGCTTGTTTAGATGCAGATAAAGTTGGGGTTTGAATTGGTACGGCTATTATGATTGTGAGAGTCTTTATGTATTTCATTCTTAATGGTATCAGTGTAAGGTTAATATGATTTTAGCGAAGAAACCCTAATTTCATTATTAAAGCATAAATCTGTCTTGACAAGGCGTAAGTCTGAATCTCAGCTCAGCGTCATGTCCAAACTGTACCATAATGTATTAACATGTTTTAGTGAAGAAATCACAATTGCAGTATTGTTTAAATTGTTTCTTTGAAGAAGAAATCTCAGTACTGTTATATCAAGGTAGATTTGAGTGATGCTTCCCTTTCTACAGCATAAAGGCCTTAGGGTTAGGGTTAGTTTATAATTAGATTGAAGTAATTCATCTACACTTTGACTGTATATTTATAAGCCGAGCAACCTGGTGGTCATTACTGTGTTTCACTCGCTGAGTGAAATTAAAGGTGTAATACTGTACTTTAGTACTCATATGTGAGGCAAACATAACTACATATATGTTTAAACCGGTTTTAAATTACAGTAAACACGTTTTGTAATTCTTTTAACAAGTGCAAGAAGTTTATTGTTACGTTAGAGAAGCACTCAACGAAGTGCTTAGTTAATGCAACAAGCCTTGAAGGCTGAAAGCACCACGTTCTACAACTATGACTGTTTAACATAGACAGACATTAAACTGCGTTAATTACACTGGCTTGCATTGGTTACCGTGACAACAACTTTTCACAGGAAGTGCTAACGTCACATAGTACAACACGCCATGTTTGTAAACAAACTATTTGAAGCAGCTAAGCTAACACGACTTTGCATAGTTTCATTTTAGGCTAAGCTAACAAATAGCTTTATCAATTAGGGGTTAACACTCTTTATGTGAAGTTTTTAAATACAGATGTGTGTGTGCAGCGTGAAGCCATTTGAATTTAACCTAATCCCTCGTTTCTTATTTTTCCATTTCTCTTCCTTCTTTTTTTTCTTCTTTTTCTATGTTTCTCAATCTTCAATTCTTCTCAGCGAATTTAACTATCTTAGATTTATCCTTCCTGAGTGCTATTGCTTAGTTACTAGCTAATTTAATTTAAATTTAATTACATCTTAACTGTCTATTTAGAGAAGAATCATTAAGGTATTGGGTTCTTTTATTAACACACTAATCACTAGTGCTGCTATTTGTTCTTAATACCAGATTGATTACCCTGTTTTAATAATAGCAGTCCGCTAATTTTAAATCCATTTACATGTTATGCCCCCCTGATGTTCTCTCTGAACCTCAAAAGGAACCAGAGACATTTTCTATTTTTGATTTGTTTATTTTCAAGAAAAAAATATAATAAGCATAATCTGAATAGAAATGCCCTCCTTTTCCTTCTGCTTTTCCCTTTTTCTCCTTCATACCTCAGAGATTAAGCCTGTTGGGGAACCGTCAGCAATTTCTGAGTGATAATTTGACAATAATTTGACGGTAGTCTTAAATCATCAATCAAAATCCTTTTTACGTCCTTTTCAGCAAAACATATGTTGACCCAAAACTATTTTAGCATTCACATTCTGTTTTGATCTTGTAGTAGTCTCTATCCCTTACTCTCAACACCAGTGTGTCACAACGGTGCAGATGCTCAGACTAACTGCCCCGAATGCAGAACAGAGAGGGCTGGCCAGGTGTTGTGAGGAACACCCCCTTTTACCCAGGGCCGACGACCACCTACTGTGCCGAAAGCGGCTGGACGCGGAGAGGTGTGTGCCTCAGACTCAGGACTCGGGCGATAGTTGTGGCTACAAAAAGCTCGCCAATGTCATCACCCTCCGTGGCCCACAACCTCATGTGTCTGAAACAGGAGGTAAATGATCTCAAGCAACAGTTCACAGCGGTAGCCCACAAGGACCCCATCAAAATGGAGTTACAGGAGGAAATCACTAGATTTAAAAAGGCTCTGACAGCTGCTGAACAGCAAGAGCACCTGGTAAAGGTAGCCAGAAAGGACCTGGAAATGAAACACCCACACAAAATTACTATTAGAGCAGCAAATTCTGAGCTCTTAGACACAGTTGCCAGAATTGAGACTCTGATCCAGCAGCTGAACAACCCTCAAGACAAGCTTGACATGCTCCGAAGAGAACTCAGGGACTCCTATAGGCTGCGAAAGGAGATGCAGTGGGAGAGATACCCTACTCCTGCATCCTCATTCAGCAGTGCAAACTCCCTCAGGTGCGCCAAGCTACGAAGGGGGGAGCCAACATTTTCTGCTTAACAACTGACAGAACAGAACTGGAATACTTCCAAGCATCCCCGCAGCAGCGCATGATGTGACCCCCCAGAAACTTTGACAAGCTAGCCAGGAAAATCCCAGCATTCACATGGCCAGGAAAATAATAGTTTCCTATTTTATGCAGTACGAGCAGTAATTTAGAATGGTGGAGTCGTTTTTAAACATTGCTTGCAAGCAGACCCCAGTAATCAATCTTATGTGTCTGTCTCATAAGTTTTAGTAACTTCTTCTCCATGTGCATACCATTTCCTGATCAAAACCAGATAAAATTATATTTTGAATGTACCTTCCTGCGAGCAGTAATAAGTTTTCAGTGCTATAATGTGTTTATATCGTACGATAAGAAACTAACCTTATTTTAGCGAAGAAATCCTAATCTCTTTTGTTAGTGGAGCATAAGTCTATTTTCTTACGACGCAATCTCAGATTAGCAGCTCATAGAAATGGTACCAGAATAAATCGGTCTGATCTTGGTCGAAGAAATCCCCTTTTTCAGCACTGTGTAGGTGATCTGAGCTATACTCCTCAGTTCATTAATTTAAGGCCTTATTATGTGTTACGTATCATTGTATTTCATTTTGGCTCGCTCATGTGAAACATTTACGTAAATTAATGGTGTTATTCTAGCGTAGCTATCTACGAATCCACCATTGCCTGTGAAGTGATGTGCTGTTTTGAGTAATGAATGAATTTGTACTGGACATGCATGAGTTTCCCATGCATGCTCACATCAGTGCAAGTCTGCTCCACCTGCACCTGTTGTTAGCTTGCATTGGTCTCCTAGCAACACGTGCCCCCGGAAGTGTGAGCAGACTCTTCCGTTTAATCTGACAACAGCATCCACTTCACAGACGTGTGTGTAAACAAAGAATTGCGTGTAATTAACGCTAACTCTTAAGCTAAGCCCTTAACCTCAACTGCTAGCTGTTAGCATCCAACTAACACTTAGATAGCTGTGTAAAGTGTAACTTTCAAACCACCCCTCTCTCTCTCTCTCTCTCTCCGTCACCCCTGGTGTCATTTCCTGTTGATGCCATCACAGGTCCCTTTGGTCCCTACCCACATACTGTAGTTTTTACTTGTGTTATTGTTTATTTTTGCTTTGACTTTATTCTACCTCTTTTTAATTTTATTGCATTTCTTTACATTTGTTTAGCACAAATGTACCAATCCAGCTAAATTGATTTGTATTAAATTTTAGATTTAATTAAATCAAATTTTTATTTATTTTTATTATTTTTTTTTATTTCTTTTTTATTTTTTATTTTTTATTTTTGTTTATTTACTTTCCCCTTTAAATTTCCTACAGCTCTTAGGACCCCTTTTTATTATTCATTTTTTTTTTTTGTTTTTGTTGTTTTTTTTTTTTACCTTATTTAGTATTTACCATCACCATCGTCGCTTTTGGATAGGATTACAGTAGTTCTAGCAACTGCTGTTTCCTTAACGAGTTATACAGGTTATTAGTAGCATATTCCCTGTTTCCTCTCTACTTCTCCTCACGCCTCAGTGTCAGGCCTAATACATTGAAGGGCAGCTACCATTCAACACTATGTAGGCCAAGATAGAACTAGGAACAATTCCTACTGTTTCTTTTTCTTTTGACGAGGTCTTTGGTGGGTCCCTGCTAGTTTAGCTAACAGCCTAACCCTAGGGTTTTGAAGTCTATTGCAGCATCACACACAAGTTAAACCTTCTTAGCCATATCTCTTAGAAAAAAAAATAAAATAGGTAAAAATGTTCCCTTTTTTTTTTTTTTGAGTTCATCTTTTTTTTTTTCAGTTTCGTCATAGTGACCAAACCCGTTAACCATCAGTGTTTTAAGTAATAGTTTTGACCCCTGCTTACGGCCCCCTCAACAAAGTTCCTCAAACTCTTCCTTTGTGTTCACGAACACAAAAATATAGCACCCTACCTCACTAGCTGCCTTCCACCAGCTAGTCATACCTTACACGGTCTACACAGCCGTTCCCCTTAGAGATATTTTAACACCTCTGTACGTACCTGCATTTTCCTTGTGTCTCTCTCTCTCTGGTGTTACCACAAGTGTGCCAGTATGTTTCAGACATTCCACAGACATCCAGCCCTGCAAGCTCACCAGGACCACCTGGAAACCCAGTAGAGCACTGTAATGGACATCATTCAGCTCACAGCAGCCAACGACCTGCCATGGCAAAGAAAGGAACAGCGAGACTGCGACATACGCGAACACCTGACCAGCATCATCCTCTCCTCGGCCCACACCCTCAAGGGCCTCAGATAGGAGGTATATGAGCTGAAACTGCAAGTCACAGAATTCTGCAGAGAACTGACACCTGCTCAACGAGAGAAAGCACAGAAAGGATGCAAAGAACCTCACAGAATGGTGAGACAGAAAGAAATCACCAGTCTTCACAGAGGCTCTAACAGCTGCTAAACACCAGGCGCCGCTGGAAAAGCCATCACACAGGACTTGAAAAGAGATCTGTTTCACACAAAGTCACTCTTAAACAACTTATGTGGAACTAAATGAGAGAGACACCACATCTAAGGCCTTACAATGCCAGCTGCATACAGCCAGAGCTGAGGTCCAAACCCTGACTCAGCAATTAAAGAGGAGCTTGACATGGTTCAGAAAGATTTTAAATAGTCCTACCGACTGCGCATAGACTTATGCAAAAGACAGCCGGCTGAACATCACTTTGCCAGCAGTGCAAGCCCTCCACGCCTTTGCACAGCTACGAAAGGGGGGAAAGGGGAGCAAGCCTCTGCTTGACACTTCACAAGTCAGCTCCCTGAAAACCTCTGCAGCTGCAACAAAAAAAAAAAAATTTTCAGGCGAACCGAAACAACTCAACGAGGTGAATTCAGTGTCACAAATGAACTGAAATATGCTTGCAGACCACAAGGTTAACAGATAGGGAAAACACGAAACAGATCTTCCCCTGGCCAGCAGGCCCACCCCTCAGCCAAGAGTCTGAACCTGTGGGGGGGGGGGCGAGAGCCACTGTTCGCACGTCACCAATCAGCAGCCACAAGGTGGTGGGGCAAGGACCTTTCCAGAGGATCACTGCAGACACACACACGTGTGACCCCACAGACCCCAACGAGCTGGCCAGAGACAACACATCTGGCAACCTAAATACTCTCAGACCCAGAGTCTGAACACGGACTGATCGCTGCCCCAGACACCAAGCAGGGCCGGCGTGAAACTCCCCATGCTTACTACCACAGACTTTGACAAACTTACTCCAAAGCTCACAATTACCCTGGGATGGCGGAGGACACCCGCTGCAAGAAGTCATCTAGGCATTAGAGCCTGCCGCACAATGCCTAATCAACAGCTTCGTAACCTGACACAGAAGGCCTTTAACAAGCACAAGGCTTCCACTAAAGGTGTTTGTCAAACCCCCCTGATTCTGAACTTCACAACTCAGAATCCAAAGCGGGCACCAGAAGGCCCCCAGCATTGCCACAATGCAAAAACCCTTCTACAGAAAGCCCCTAGCCAGAAGAGGACGGAGCCATCACCATGGCAACGGACCCAGGTTCCAGACCAACCACTGGGAAAAGGCGTCCTCATCCTGCAAACACCACGGTATGTCCAAAAGCAGTCCACTACAACATCCTCCTCCACACCCTTCACCTGGGTGCTGAATGGAGGCTACACAAGGACAGCTGGGCATGCCTATTTCTGGGTTACAGGAGCTGCTGACACGCGCAAAAGAGCTCCTTGAACAAAACTCAACTAAGGAGTATTGAGAAGGACAAACCTCTGACTCATTGCCTGCTCCAACACAGCATCAGGCCCCTCCAAGGAAGGAGCATCCCTTGAAACCGGTCGACACCCCCAGAAGCAGCCAGACAACGTTGGATTGAGCAACGGGCCCACATGCCCAACAGCGAAAGCTCTACCAACACAACTCAGGCAAGCTCAAGTCGGTGCCGGCACAAGAGCCAAGCGACACCGCAAACATCATATTTCTAGTGATGTTCGAGCAAAACAACCACCTGCTGCCTCCTACAATCATCACTAGGTCAGTCTGAATCTCTCTGCACGCTACAAAATCTCCATAACAAATACCTGCAATCCCTGGAACCACCTGCACTCTTACCAGTGAGAGTCTAACCCGGCTGTTTCCACATCGTGGGTACCACAGATAGCCTACTGGCTAACAGCATCAACAAAAACATCCTACCCGGACTAACTCACTTCAGGATGACAGGTGACACAGCCTCGACACCTGCTGCATAAGCTCGAGGACCCACACCTTGCTACAGCCTACATCACCACAGCGCAACACCTGACAGCATCCACCACGGCACCCACAGCCAAAAAGCCACCACTGGCTCCCAGCCGTGAGTGCTAGGTGTGTGTTCGATTGTTCTGCACCGTGACATCGCTCGTTGTTGTCTATTCTATGGACAACAACGTTCGAAAGGGGGGATATTTGTAGCGTCTGGACCAATCAAACTCACAATATATATTTTGTTAGCTAGATGTCACAAATACTTTGTAACACCCCAGGAAGCCGAACAAGACCCTGGTTTCATGGTAACCCGATACCTTTACAACCTTGTGGAATGCGAGCCGGCTCTCATTCTGTTTTTTCCAGAAACAAGGGGTACAAATGCACAGTAGAAATTGACTTTTCTATTAATTAATTCATAGGAAAACCTTTTTTTTGAATGAACACACATTTTCTTCAGGCTATTGTGTGTATTATTGCTGTTTTGTATTTAATCTGTTGTATTATAGACTATTTTTATTCATTCTTACGATAAACCACTCATTCATGTAAGTAACTCTACCATGTCTAGTATCTATGACTTCGCTTCGATGATCTAACTGATAGTGCATATTACATGCTGATACCTCTGCAACATATGGATGTTCTAAGTATCATTAACTAATTTTGCATCAACACCTCAAGTGAATTACATATGCAAATAATACCATGCGTTAAGACAAAGGGCCATAGAAACGCAGAACTCCCACTTGAGATTTCGGACTTTCTCATTGGACAAGCCCATCTTGGGAGGTGTGAATCTCTGCAGGCTTTAAATGCCACACTTCAAGAGACCCCCCCAGTCGGTGGTTCGGTCAGAAGCAAAGATGAAGATGTGAGAAAAACGCTTCAGGATACCAAAAGCATCTGTGCCAGGCCTTTTCTTCGGCCTAGTCCTTTCCATTCATCAAGTGACACTGACTCAAACTTGTTCTTCTCATCGACCCGAATTCAGCAAGATCTACGGGAAGCTTTAAGATTTGCATCAAGAATCTCTTTCAGACCGCCGAGACTCGCTAAGTATCAAACTTAGTCTTATTAATTGATGCATTAAGTATCAGTTAATTTTTTTTTTTACAAAGGTGTGTTTGAACTCAGATTCTGACGTATCCCTGAAGGCTTTGATTTGTTGAATATACATGCAAAGTGTTCCATAAAATCCATTCTTTATGCCTCTTTCTATGCTGCGTTAAACTTTAACCCTTTCCTATACAAACTGTATGTGTATGTGTGTGTGTGTGTGTATTTGTGTGTTAGACCAGTTTAAGTGTTTATTTAGTATGTTAGACTAGTTTAAGTGTTTATGTAGTGAATAAAACCTTACTTGTATCACACTTAACGAGGTTCATTGTTTGCTCATAACTGGAGCCCTAATCAGGATTTACGTTACAAACTTATAGAATTGTTCAGTAAGAAAGTTATTTCCTTTAACCCGGAAATTAACGTTCTTAGAATTGACAAGACGGTTGACCTTGAGTGGTCAGCTAAATATCTACAGTGGATCTAAAATATGAATAGTTAATTATAACTAGTTATGGTTAATTATTCATATTTCCCATGAGCTGATTCGCTACAAACAACATTTTAGTTGATTGCCGAATCTTCAAAGAGGTCATTTTCAACACTTTCATTGCACTGTATTATAGCATTGTGTAATGTAAGGCAATAATTCTTGCATAAACGTCATAAATAATCATAATTTAGCCTTCCTCTCCTCCTCATCCTCTTTGCAGTCTGGTAGATTCAACTGAGATATTAAAGATATCTACAATAATTTGAGCCTTTTTCATTTGGATGGGTTGAGTCATTACCACAACTGGCTATTTACACAATGCAGTGCCTCTCACCTTTGCGGTCATGAACATGAGGTTATTTAGGACCAGTGAGGTGGCCTGCAGAGAGCCCCAACCGTTGCCTTTGAGCCTGTGGGTGATTCCCAGGTTGTCAGACTGCTCACGAGCCTCTTCCTCTGGAGTGCACGGGCTGGAGGTCGGGGGAAGCAGTCCTGTATCAACCAGCTCTATATTGTTCAGCCACGGCAGCAGGTAGGTCAGCATGATCTGTCTGCCGTTAGGGTGAGTGGTGGAGAACCTCTGGCTGACCTCTGCATGTGTGAAAAAAATTAGTGGGCAGGTTTAGTGCAAGATCAAAAGTTGAGCTGCAGAACAATAACAGAGCACGTTCAACCAGGCCCATTCTTTTGCATGTAGGTGTTGATTTGCTTTTGGTGGAGCAACAGTTTGGTGACGCATCCAAACATGTGGCTAAGAGCTATTCCTTGTAAAGCATGAGTAAGTGTGTCACAGACACAGCATGCACACCCTACCTGAGAAGAGTGGCAGGGTGAGTTCAGGATACATGCAGGCCAGCTGATTTGAGAGCTGGAAGAGAGAGACGCTGTATAGTGGCGGTAAAGGACCATGTGTGCCATACAGGATATTTCCTGATTTCTGCCCCACAATCCTCTTTGAGTAAACGGACAACTTGGACTCTAGAACCTGCATGACATAGAAAAAAAAATAGAAAAAATATTTTAGAGCTAGCAATGTATTTATTTATTTATTTTTGGAGGGAAAACGTGTATATACATTACTTTCTAACTCTTATAAAAACATGCATAAATAAATCTTTCAGCCATAGAAAATACAAGAAAGGCAAGTAAAAATCTGAACAACTGATTGAAAAAAAATGCATCAGGTACCTGCATGAGCTGCATGGATATCTCGTAAATCTCTCTGCTTGTGTCAGATGACTTAAACAACACCAGATTCAAAAGGGTCACAATGTCACACGGATAATTCCTGAAAAGTAAGAACAAAACACAGATTTAAAAAAATGTATGATCTGCTTTCTGAAAATGTCATTAAAGGTGACCATGGCAATGAGGAAGGCTCCAATTACCTGCTACCGCACACAGTAGCAATAGCTTTGAAGCACCCTGAAGCGAGCTGGTATGATCCAGTGAAGCAGCGATCCACAGCCCAGTTAAAAAGATTCACCTGATCTGGGTTCAGTTCCAGGAGCAAGATAACAACCTCACAGCCCAGCCGATGCACCTGCAGCCCAGGGCAGTGATATAAATGTGAGTGTTTAAATTTGTGCTTTTCCCATAATCAAAGCAGAATTAAAGTTATTCCAATGTGCTAGTCATTAATCTCAACTTTAATTGCAAACCTAAACAAACAAGATAAAACTCATTTAAATGGTTGACAACACAGAATCAATAAAGTCAATAAAGCAGAAAAGCAAATAAAACAAAATGTGCTCACAGGCCAGTCCTGACAGGCTTGTTGGTTAAGTTTTAATGACAGGTATTAGACCTGATAAAAAGCAGCTATAAAATAATTTAAACAGGAATCCTGTCCAACATCAACAGGTTAAGACAAAGACTACAGCTGACACAGGAACCGTTCCAAAAATAAAAAGGAGCGAGTGAATGCTTACCCGGAGATCATGGCAGGCTAAGATATTGTCCAGCCACTTGTACAGGTATCCGTCTGTAGAAAGGCCCACGTTATCGAACACAGGGCCACAGCATAATACCGCTGACATAGCCTGACAACAAACCATGTACACACAGAAACAAAGCATTACATCAAAGAAAATTTCATAACAGAGCTCAATGGTTTGGAGCATGTGGACAAACCACAGTTCAGACAGGAATAAGACTTTAAAATGAATCTTCATCATGAGACTGAAATTACACACTGCTTTTAAACTTAACACACAAGGTACTTCTTTCTAACAGCCCTGATCCACTGTGACACACACAGAAAAGGCTTTTCACACCTTCTACTAAAAAAAAAGTCAGAGCATCTGGTACTGCCAAGTGCATGCCTTTTTGGACAAAGAGTGTGTAGAGAGCTTGTGGAATTTTCCGCAAGACACCCGCCAGTTTTTAATTGAGCATACAGGTACTTTCCAGATTGGATTTCAGATGTTTTCACTTGATTTAGTACTGCTAACATGACTGTATCTTTTCTTCCTTCAAGTGACATGAGCCAAAGAGACAAATGGCACCGAACAAATTCTAAACTTCCTTTTTCTTTAATTACAAGATATGTCTATCTATATGCCAAGTATGAGGGAATAAAGTCTCGTTTGATAAAATGCCTTGCCAGATTTTTAATCCAGGTTTACCTTCAAAGCGCAGTACTGGTAGCGTGTGATCTGATGGTTGCGATCACTATAGCGGTCCAGAGGTGTGAACATGACACTGAAGGGTCCGGCCCACTGGCTGAAGAGAATGAAGAGGTGATGCCTCAAGCTCTGCTGGGGGAACAATAACCGCCTGTTGTGGACTAAAGAGAAAAACACCAATGAGACTTGAGGAAAACTGTTTAATATCTCTTTGCTCTCAGCTTGGTACAGTGTAAAACATGTTTGGACAGGCAACTTAAAATAAAAAATTAACTGGTATTGTTCAACATTACAGTTTAAAAGTTTGGGTTGGTAAGATTTTTTAAGCTTTTAAAAGAAGTTTCTTATGCCAACCAAATCTACATTCAATTTAAAGAAAATTGTGAAATATTATTACAATTTAAAATAACTGTTTTATATATATGTCACATAATCCTTCAGAAATCATCTTAATATGCTGATTTGGTACTCAGAAAACATTTTTAATAATTTTAATATATACAGTATGTAACACTTTTATGAAAACTGATACTTTTTGATGAATAAAGTTCAAAAGAGCATAAATTATTTGAAATAAAACTCTTTTTTGACATTATAAATGTCTTTTACTGTCACTTTTGAGTTTGTCATATTTATTCATAAAAAATACCAATCTAATTTTTTTCATTATGTTAACACTAAACAGCCCTACCTCACAACCATCATTTGATTTGAGAGCTAGCTGTGATGCAGGGCTTCTGGTGGGCTTATGCAGGCTGCTTGTGTGTCAGAGGGGATGTTGTGCTTTGCTGGTCTGAGGGTTTTCTTGGTCAGTAAGCACGTATTAATCAGAGCCAGAACGGTTCTATTCGTACTCGTAGCTCTGCTCCTGGGCCTTTAATAAGTGACTCATTCAGTGTTAGAGCCTACTGAGCCTTTGAAAAGACGGCTTGTTTGGATAACCTTAGACACCAAGACACATGTATCAATGGCTCTATTATATCAGTTAAAATATCTGACCCACTCTCATTATGGTCTTTAGTATGATGGAGTATACTTGGGAGTATTTCCAGTATTTATTGTACACTGGGAAAGATATTTGAGATGCTAATGCTAATTTTTAAATCCTAAAAGAGATAAGGGATATTCAAAATAATGGCTCTGTGCGTTACCTGGAACACACTGGATGAGGTTTGCCACCATTCCACTGAAATGAGCTCTCATGTCTTTCAAAATGTCCAGCTCTTTGTCATTCTCTGCTTCTAAGAGCATCCGTGTCAGATCGACATACTCCAGGAAAAGGGCTCCTAGAGCCAGGGAATCTCGTTCCAACGCCCCATTGGTACTGCAGAGAAGAAAACAGATGCACAAGGGATTTTTACAAGACTTTCCCTTTCTCTTTTTAATTTAACAGAGGTCAAAGACCTGCTTTGTTGTGAAACAAGATCAGTTTAGAAAGGTAAACCCAGGATTTGACTAGTTAAGTCCACAAAACTGGCCTGGTGGGGAGAGTGGACAAGTTCACCTGTCACTGATGACCCCTGAGTCAGCAAGAAGCTCAAAGATACGCAGCAGCTGCAGCCGGAGCAGATCTCTCCGCTCTCTCCGCTTCTTATTCTACAGAGACAGAAAGAAAGAACAACACAGAGAGAGTCAATTTACATCTAAAAATGTGCATGAGCACTGCCACTGCACTATGGACCATTATGCTATTTGTGGGGTTTCCAACGTTTCCAAAGAGCTGCATTAGGACAGAGCTCTCACCTCAGGTCTCCTCTCCAGAGCTTCTTTCATTAGAGGATGGAGTTCTTCCACCAGCTCCCTAATCAAACACACATGTATGAAACAGTCATGAGAAATCCGCAGAATGAAAGCAACATAAATATGTTTTTGACGCCAAAGCCTGGTGGGAATATGGCTTTATTATGCAGTGTGCTGCTATGACTTCATAACTGACATAATAAGTCAAAATTAAAATCAATATGTCTAGGGTTGAAAAGCCTTTAAGTTACATTAAATAGCTTGTGCTCAGTGTTATTCTAGTATGTTTATAACAATAATCTAGTATTTATATATTTTGAATTAATTATTTCTGTAAATTTTCCTTTAGTTTAGTAAAATTTCTTTTAATTTTTTTTTATAATATTTTATTTTTTGCTTGCTCTTGAGTCAGGTTCAGTTAGTTATTTAAACTTATCTATTTTTAGGTAGTTGCCAGGGCAACATTTCCAATTTCATGGAATTCTAACATTCTAATAGTTCGAATAGTTTTTAAAATACTATGATTCTAATAGCTTTTCATCTTATATTTATATTTTGTTTCACCTGCATTCAAATGACTGAAAACATTTTTTAATAGTTCTAGCTTCAGTGAACTACTAGTAGTCTTGCGAAATCTGTAGATATCTGTCCACTTCTAAATAACGGCACACGTCAGAATGGAATGACAGCCATCTCTGCTATTTTGTTTGACACACACACATTACTTGCTGCTCTTTTCATTTGCTGTTCTCAAACACATATTTTTCATAGCTTCCTCACTGTGTGTGGCAAAAGACCAGAGCAGTTTCCTGAGTTCTTTTATATATTTGATGTAAAACTGCCCTGGTTTAAGAAATAACCCTATGAAAACTATGAAAATCTAGTTTTGGACACAAATATGCTAAATAGCACACTGGGTTCAGAAAGAAGCTTCTTTATTAAAAACAATACCTGAACACAAGGGAATTTGTTCGTCCAAAGCCAAGGACTAGAGACTCCGTGATCTCTAAACTCTCCGATCTCATGAGAGGAACCAGCTGTTTCAGGAGCCAAGCCACTGATGGTGTGCCTATCACCTGATCATAAACACATACATGTTCTCATGACATCACAGTTCTTTCATTTTCCGAATCATGACTGCTACGGGTGTAATGTACCTTGTTGTCATACGTGACACTGCCATCAGGTGTAGTAGCCATGATTTCAGGTGTAGAGGCTCTCAGGTGACCTGGACTCATGATACTAGGTTTGGCAACACCGAGGCACAATATCAGGTAATTCCTCCACAGCGTCACATAGCCATCGGCTGGACCAGACGTGCTGGTCTTTTTGGCATAAACGGGACTGCTGTGGGGGGGACCAGAGAAAGGGGCTCAAAAATAATTTCTACTGGGGACATGAATGTCTATTCTTCAAACAATTTTTTCTGACAGCACTCGTGCTAAAAATAATCAAAACGGCAAGTTTTAAGAGTAAAGATAATGTAAATACTCACTTTGGGTCAACTAGTGGCATAAGCAGCTGTAGACGTGTGAATGCGTAGGGCCAGGCGTAGCTGAGCGCGGTGGAGCAGTGCTTAGGGAGGTGATCCGGCCTAAGGAAGCTATAGAGGCAGAGAACCCAGGGGTCCTTCACAGACTGAGCGAAGATCCACACGTGAGACGGGCTCTTTACATCATAGTGGCTGTTTACCAAGCGTGCATTCCACTCTACCAGCCACTGCAGGTCCACGTGATGATTCATGGGCAGGGTGGCCTTCACAGAACACAGATTTTAATAGCTGAACTTGAGCAAGCATGCATGAGTGTTATGAAACATTTGTTGACCGCTTTCTATAAAAGCCTTGTGGCACAAATCCATTTTATGCAAGTAGAGGCCAATACTGAGAACGACACATAAACATATGGATATACAAACAGAAACACATCCGCTGGGGTAATGAGAAATGCCTACAGAGTCAGAGACGGCCACATGGACAAAACTCTCCAGCACGCTGGGGGCCAGTTGGTCCATAACCTCGATCATGGATTTATCGTCATCCTGAGAGCAGAATCACATGACAGTCATGAGGCTCTTGCTGAATAATGTTTATGCTGCACTAACAGGTCTAGTACTGATTAGTATTATGTCTAAAATCAATCTACTTCATGTATATGCATATTTAGGATGATTTCAACTGGTCACATGACATCAAATGCAATTCAATACATTCAGTCAATAAGCTTTAGTGCCAACCTAATGTTTGGTTATTATCTGTATGTTTTAAATTATTTTAACTATAAAACTAATTTCTTTTATTTTCTATTTAATTCTTTCCCTTTCAAACTATTGTTTTTATATTCAAATTATTTCTGTTCTATTTTACTTGTTATATTTCTGTTCTTGTCTACTCTATTTAATTTCTCTATTCTATTGTCATTTTCTATTCTATGCATATTCTATTCTATTATCTTTTTTCTATTCTATGCTATCTTTTTTGCTTCACTATTTTCTTTTTCTATTTTATCAGATTCTATTATATCTTTTCTGTTCTTTTTTATTCTATCATCTTTTTTCTAATCTGATTCTGTTCTGTTTTGTCTGTCTTATTCGTCTATGCTATCTTCTATTTTGTTTCTTTTTTACTACTTAGTCTTTTATAATTCTATCTGATTTTATTCTGTTCTGTTCCTTTCTCTTGTATTGTGTTGTGTCTTTTTTCTATTTTATGCTATCTTTATTTCTTTACTATATTGCCCTTTTCTACAACATTCTATTGTGTCTTTTTCTATTCTAATTGTTTTTATTATATTCTGTCTTTATCTATAATATTTTATTCTGCCTTGTTCTGTGTAATTCTGCTTTAATTAGTTGTTTGGTTTAATTACTTGGTTTTGTGTTGTGTTTTTCTGGCCTAATCTGCTAAAGTTCCAGCAGATTGTCTTACCTCGGCTTGTCCGATAGCTGTAAACAGGCAGCGTATCTCTCGGAGGACGGACACAGCCAGTTTGCGGGTGCTGGTCTGGCAGGAGCACAGCAGAAGCAGGGCCAGACCCTCCACAGCATGCAGCACCGTGGAGTGAGGACTGCGCTCGGGCGGCAGTCTGGAGCTCCCGCTGCTGTGAGTTCCCATCTGAGGTCAACAAATATATACACATACACACGATCATCCCCACAACTCCAAAGAACTGTTTACATTGGCTAAATAAGCACAGCCAGCAAAGAGAACATTTTCATGCAAACGTCAAGTGGCACATAATGCTGATACCTCCGCCAAGCGTTTTCCAGGCGCCTGTATCGCCAGCCTCCACTGCGTCAGGAAATGCAGCAGCAGTTTAACAGACGAGTCCTGCAGGCCCTGCTGCGTGTCCTGCACTTCACGCAGCAGGAAGTTAGTGTACCCGAACAGCACGTCTTCTCGCCAGTCTGAGAAGTCTAGCAGCAGACTCTGCAGGGAATTCTGGGCAATGAGTCTGAGTTCATCATCCATGTGGACCGTCAGCCTGCAAAATGCAAAAATAAAAACAATCAGTGACAATTATAGCTTTTTATTGCACGGTGCATTGTTTAGTCAAAGGGTGTGTGGTGAACCTCACCTGGCCAAGAGATCGATGAGCTCAATTTTGGACAGGCCATCTGGCAGGATACGGGGAATGGCCGCAACACACGTCCGGAACAAGTCAATCTTCGGTTTTCTCTCACCCCTGACCCGAGAAAGAGAGGGGATGAGTTATGCAAAAGTAAACAATGTGAGAAACAAAAGGAAACAGGAAAAAAAGAGAATGTCAAACTGTCTAAACAGGGTGTGTGGGCTGGATGTGACTCATACAGTATGTTGTCTGGTTGTGAGCTTTCCCTTCACCCACTCATGTTACACTCAGAGGTAAATAATAGGTGGAGACAGGCCAGAAACAGCTTCTTACGTGATCATATCCTCAGGTTCCTTGTTAAGCATCTGGGCATTGGTGAGCATCATGCAGCGGCCCACCTCTTTGTCCAAGTGCCTCAGGATGTTATCAATGGCCTTCCTGACCTGGGAGTAATACAGTGCCATACCTGCAGGGAATGGCATAAACAATCCAGACTATAAAAAACTGTAAGATGCACAACAAACTCAAGCACACACAAGCAGGTTTTCACAATATCAGTGGCCTGACCTATAAGTTTTGCTTCCTCCTCAGTTAGAGTTTTGCTGAGGTAGGTTTTTTTCTTCTTCAGAGTGTTCCCAGAAGGCAAAGTGGCCCCTGTGTTCGGCATGGGTGGTTCACCATCTTTCTGCTGCAGGTTATCGGCTATGACGAGGAATGCTCTCAGAGCAATGTTCATTCTCTGGACATACACCAAACAGATATCAGAAAATAAACCAAATATGCATTTTCTCATGACAAGATCTCAACTCAGTCTACTGGGATGAATGCATTTGTATGAGTTTACTTTGCTATACAGAAATTTTCCAACACTCAGCAAATCACATACTATTTTAATTCTATAATTTTTTTTTTGAGCATTTTAGGTAGAATTTATAATTAAGCTTCATGTAAAAACATTAGAACATTTGAAACAAACATGTGGGGGTGTGTGTTTGAGAATAAACATTACCTCTGGATTTAAACTGAAAGCTTTGGCTGATTTTCCAACACTCAGCAGATCACATATTATTTCTTTCATTGCAAAATCCAGCCTTTCCTGTAGAAATTAGAGAAACAAAGATGATATTACTGTGTGTTATATGAAAAAGCCATGACACAAAAACATAGATGTGTAGCTAATATTTTCTTAGATGCTTATCAGGTGAACAAAGGTGTGTGGGTGTCAAACCTGGGCAATGAACTGAATTATCTTGACAAATATGTTGAGCGGCATGTCTCTAGGAACGACGCTCCGTGAACCCTTAGGGAACAGCGTTGATATGATTGAGGTGAGGCGGCTGGAATGGATAAAAATATAAAAACATCATCATAACAGATGTCAATCATCAGAATCAACATTATCAAATCTTACTCTTCATCATCACTGGCAGTGTAATGCATTTGAAATATCCATTATATTTCTTACATTAGAAATATATTTCTTAAATTGTGGCTTGTATGTTTCTGATTTTCAGTACGCTACCTTTGTGTTGCAGTGTTGCTTTCACATTTGATTCGGATCATGTAGACCCACAGCAGCCGATAGAGAGATTCAAGTGCCACCCGGGCCATTTTATGGTCTTTGTTCTGAAAGAAGAGCACTTTGCTGTAATTTCCAGTTACGTTCCTGTGATGCATCTAATAAATTATGATCACCAAATATGTGCACTTTTTAAACTTCTGTATAATTTCCACTAATTCCATAATTTACATTATTTCAACAATAAAAAAAGCTTCAAACAGCAGATCAGATTAAAAAAAGAAAGAAAAATTATATAAGAAATAAATTAACATTTATATAAAATTATATATAATAAATGGATTCATAATATATATTTTAACACATTTAATGGTATTTGTTTAAAAAGGGGTCATAGGATGCGATTTCAAGTTTTCCTTTCTCTTTGGAGTGTTACAAGCTGTTCGTGACTAGATAAGATCCCTAAAGTTGCAAAGACTAAAGCTCAAACGCAAAGAGATATTCTTTATAAAGTTAAGACTTGTCCACGCCCTCCTAAAATGGCTCGTTCTAACACGCCCCCTCATGTCTACGTCACTGTGTGGGAAGAGTTGCATAAAGCCGCCAAAATGTTCACGCAAAGAAAAAAGGCGCAACTTTATTATCCGCTGTATATTGTGTGTTGCCGGCGCCGCCCGCCATGTCGTGGAGAACGCGTGGGGTTTCATATGAAGCGAAACTAACTTTTGTTTGGCCTGCCAAAAGAGGAACATAACGACGAAATTCAGTGGTTAAGGTGTATTTACAACCCTGTCCAAACAGTGCACCAATATTCAGATGTGAGCAATGCATTTCGGAGGACAGGCAGTTTCCTGGGGAGTAGCGACAATGCCGTTGTTCTGGACAATATGCTGAACTCACATCCTTTAAGTATGCTTGCATATTTAATGATTTGGCCACGTACGATTCAAACTGAGTTTTGAGCGTGTAGAGTTAGCGCTTGTGTTTGGTGTTCCTCCGATCACAATGCAAAATGGTTTTTTATATTTCCGCGGCGCGATGCAACACAATCAAAAAGACAGTGTAAGTCATTATAATCAGTAATTACGTCCCCACTGGATGCAACAAATGCCTCGTTTATAATGGGTTTTATTGTTTTATTGAGACGGCATCACAGTATGGTAAGGGGCGTAACATTTCCGTCACACACTTCAGGTATTCGGCCAATCACAATGCACTGGATATCAGAGCACACCTCGCTTTTTTAGACCTATGAGCTTTGTAAAAATCGATGCATTTTTGAAAGGCAGGGCATAGAGGAGAAACAATAATGTACAGTATGTGGAAAATAATGTGTTTTTTGAACACATTTCATTACACCAAATACACAAAATAATGTGCTTTTTTAGCATCGTCATATGACCCCTTTAATATATTATAGGTATATCAATAAATGTATCCTATTGTAAAGATGTTTATATATTTTACTGGCAAGGCAAATAAACTGACTAAAGGGGTCATATGACAATGCTAAAATGTAATGAAATGTGTTTATGCGGTTTAAGGTTAAAAAACACATTATTTTCCACATACTGTACATTATTGTTTCTCCTCTATGTCCCGCCTTTCTGAAACGTGTCGATTTATACTTTTAAACTGTCTGTTCTTTCATGTTTTGTGTTTCTTGGCTTTGGTGTTAAATTTCCTTGGACTTTTGACCAAACGTGGACACTAAGGGGCTGTTTACACTACAAAGTTTTCAGCCAAACTTTTTATATGGTTTGCCTGTTAGTTTACACGACAACGGCGTTTTGGGGACTGAAAACGCATATTTTTTTCAAAGTGCAAGTTTTTGAAAATGCCACCATTATCGTTTCCGTGTAAACACCCAAAACGGGAATCTTTGAAAACGGCAACGTTATGCGCGTGCGTAGTAAGTGTTAGGTATGTAGACATGCGCAGTATGTGTCGATTTTAAAGGCAAGCGCGAACAAACATACACAACAATGGCGGAGTACATGGTACTGTTGTTGCTGCTCAAGAGTTTGCTAACGCTTCTTCAGCAAAGTGTAGATTTACTTCACCAGTATTACAACCAACAGCGGAGTTTGTAATAATTATGTTCATGTACAACATATAATCGTCACTTCCCTACAGGTACTGTTTACTAACAAGGTGACAGCGCCAACTACTGGCCTGGCATACGTAATACAGCTTTTTTGGCCGTTTTCGCGGATATGTGTAAACCAAGCGGCAACCTTCCGGGTCTCTCTCGTGAAACCAACACGGAAGTGACTAAAACTGCAATTCATCAACTGGCCGCTAGAGGCTGGCTCCAAAAGTTAAAATGCCCAACTTTACAGCAGAAAAAAATATGTTTACAGCCTGGTACAAAAAGTGGCTTTGATCTATATAGCTAATTTTGCCCTTCATGACAACTGTGAGGGGGGTTCATTCTTTTATAACTCATCCGTTTAAATTATATTAAGCCTTAAAGTTCTGCATAGTTACGGGCGTGGCCACTTGAGTGACAGGTGGATTGCCGCTGCTGTCACCGCCGTCGAGCTAGGTGGGCGTGGTTTCAGCAACCAGCTCCCGCCTCTTTGCCCATTTTTGATTATCAATGGTGGTGACACGCTGCCAAGATGGCGAAACCATCGAAAAACACTCTTCAGAAACCTACGGGTGACGACACAGACACTACGTCCATGTTTTTATACAGTCTATGGTGTAAACGCGAATCGTTTTGAAAACATTGTCGTGTATATGAGAAACTTTTTAAAAACGCAAGGGAAAAAACTTTTCTGTTTTTGACTACATCGTCGTCGTGTAAACGTAGCCTAAAGCAAACAGATATTTTTCCTACAGGTCAAAACCTTCATTACATAACAAGTCAGCAGCTCTCAGACTAACTGCAGCAGACTGCTGCAAGTACAACATTACAACTGCCTGAGACTCAAAGACAATGAGAGATAACGGAAATCAGATTAAGAGCTGAAAGCTTGAAAGAAAGATCCAGCATCTTGTTAAACATCATTGCCAGAAGGTCTCTCAGTGCTGCACTTCATGGTTATTTTGCACCTCCTTTTTCTTGCCCCAACTCATTTCATTCATTCTATAACTCTGCCTCTCTCACACCCCGACACAGGTATAAAGACTGAATTGCTGAGTACAGAATGTACAATGAGATGTTATAGCTAATGATAAATGATTCTCCTGTCCTACCTGCCTCCCCTTCAAGCATGCATAACTTTCCTACATTTTGCTGCCCTCCCTCTGCATTTCACACATTTTTAACAGCTATTTGCCAATAACAGCTGCCACTTTAAATTTCTGTGCACTTGACTGATGGTCTCCAATGATTAAAAGAACATGCAATCACATGATGCTTACACAACTGCCTTGCACAACAAAACTGCATTAATTTTTTCATGTGATCTGTTGCAATATGCTCATCCATAATCTGACGTCATCTCAGGTCTATTGTATCACACAAGTTTTGTGGATCACAAAGACTCACTTTCAGGTTGGACAAGCAGTTGTTGAGGAAGACGTGCCATCTGTTTAGAAAGATTTGCTTCTGGCTCACACACAGCAGACATGTTACCAATGGATACAGAGCCTGAGAAAGAAAAAAGACAGATCAATGATTACATTATACAGTATGTCCTTAACAAGAATTGTAAAATTCAAAAACTGATCAAAGTCAGTGAATCACTCTAGAACAAAGTGTATTCAAACTCTCTCCCCTACACCTCTTTATATCTGTAGCAATTCAGACACACACAAATTCCTACTGAAATCATTATTAATCATGGTAACCACAATTCCAATAAAAAAAAACATAGTTTGAACAGGTCGAATCTATAATCAAAAAGTGATTAAAATAAACACAAAAACAAAGATTTTTAAATATTCTTAAGACAGCTTAAAGCAGGTATGAATTTAATAGTGTAAAAATAATTGCAGCAGCCATGTTGCTATGGTTTCATTAAAATATTTGCCAAGAAAATGTCTGATAGCACATTTACTGTTAGTAATTTCATTATTGTAAATTATTTAAAAAATGTCACATTATTTATTTAAGTGCATATGGGTATTTTTGGGTTGAGAACTACACTTTAAGAGGCACTGCTCTCAAACATATTTTAGAAAGTACTTTGCTCTCATAATAATTTTCCACTTGAGTTGTTATCTTTAAGCTGGATTGCAAAATATTTAGCGGCAATTTGTGGCAAACAAATAAACTAAAACGATGCCCTTTAACAAGAATGTCAAAATGCACAACTCACACACATCACACAGCTAGCTATTGTGTCCCGCAGGTTAGGAATGTATAAAATCAACAGTTGTTATGTTAAGTTTTGAAAATGTGAAACATTTTTTAGAGATGGACTATTTGAAACATCACAGACAGCAAAAACATGTCAGCTATGAGCCAATTACTGTTGATGCATCTCCCTCTACTGCTCTCAAGCTTGGGCAAAGAGAGCCAGACTTGCCAGAGAGTGTTTCTTCCTGGATGACAGGTCTAACGTTGTATCGTAGAGCGTTTCCACAAAATTCCTCAAACAGGGCACGTTCACCTCATTCTTTACCGTCTGAAGAGAAACATCATGTTGAGAATTACAGTTTGAATAGGAAACTCATTCAAATTTAAATCTGCATACAGAATTCTGTAAACTTTTTCTTAAACAAATTCTAATTTAGTACATAAATAAAAAACACATTTAAATATTTAAGCATTCAAATACTTAGCTTGGCAGTGTTTACTGCAGCAAAGACGGCTGTACTTACTGCGGCTACAGGGACGAGTATCTCTACGAAGAGTCCAGCCAGAGAGTGTTTAATGTCCTTATCTTTCACCTCCAAGAAATACTGAGCACACTCCTAAAAACATATAAGAGTACAAGAGAAAGATTTTTATTTATCATAGTGTACACTGTTTGTCAATTAAAATAGAACATTTGTAGTATTGATTTGGTGTGTACCTGCATAAACTGGAAAGACGCTTCAAAATCTTCCACTGGGTACATTTTAATACGAAAGAACTTGACCCCCATAATGAGGCTGATGGTGCTCTGGACCACATACGGGCTCTGCTCTTTTTGCCTGAGCTCCTTCAACTCTGAGATGAACTTCTTCCTCACTGCAGGAAACCTGGGACGAATGGAATGGTACTAATATTTATAAAAAATAATACAGCTAAATAAATATAATAATAAAAATATAGCAAAACAGCAAAGTTTTGGTTTGACTCCCATCATTCTGCAATGGCGATTTAACTACAAGCTGTTGCTTGTTTATCCATATCTGCATAATATATCTTATGATAAATTGCTTATGATGTTTCTCATTTGTAAGTCTAAATGAATAAATGCAAATTTATGGCAAAGCAACATACAACGAGACATGGGTAAAGATGTCAGTCCACATGTGTACATAATTTAAAAATACTTCAGACAGTATACAAAAAAGTTTCCTGCCTGAAAGCATTTCACATCTACTTTACCAAAAATAAATTCAAAATGTACTAAACTCAAAAAAACAACAACAACAATAAACTGATTTTTAAAGTCACATTCAGTACTTGTCTGTTATTTAAATATCTTTTAATTGTCTTCAACTGAGGGCTTTTCTCAATATTCATTACATATGCAACCAACTGCAATTAATAATAATGAGAATATCAGTAAATTAATTCAATCAAATTACAATGGGAAGCTCGAGTTTAAATCCATTCCACCAAAGTCAGCAGATTCTGTTTGGCCGGGACTTGGATGTTTCTTGTACACATGTGTTAGGGAGTGTTTGTGTGTTTGTGAGTTCACGCTGACAGAGGGAGAGATCTTCAGTCCTATATTTAGAAAGGCATCTGGAGGGGGAATAGGGAGGCATCTCTCTCTGCAAGACTCGATGTTTGTTTTAGGTGAGCTACAACTGGCTACTTTCCCACTCAGAGAAATAAAGCAACCATGTGTATTTGCACTGTACACACTGTTTGACTGAATTATGCCATTTATCATGTACTGCATTGGGGAGAAGAACAGACCCATGCATACCTAACATGTCGTTCGACTTCAACAAACATATGTAGACTCCAGAATTTGAAGACTTCCTTATTATTAGTTCAGCCACAAGTACATTTTTCACACTATTAAATATGGAAAGAGGCCATTACTGTCAGTACTGGCGCTCTCACTCTGATAGGGAGAAGCTCCATCTTTGTGACACTGATGAAGCTCCCTGTGAACATGACGAGACGTCTCGTCTGTCAGGGTAATGGGCTCCCATTAGTGTTTCATCTAACACTAGACACTCTGTCACAGGAAGAAGAATGCCACCATAATTTTGAGCTTGAAACCAGGTCGCTGGCTTCAAGAGGAATCATGGAGCCATCCATTTCGAGGTGAGGTGGGAATTTTAAAGCAAACGCATGTAGTTTTGGTTTAGGATCCAGATTTTACAGTGGTGGCCCAACACAACATCAAGCGAAAATGGTTTAACTGGTCCAAAATCTTACTCCACATAACTGTATATTAAACTCTAAATATGTTCTGATTTTACTGCTTCATAATTTACCTGGACTGGGCCACGACACCGACAACCTCTGCATACAGATCAGCCACTATGTGCATGTTGGTTGTGTTGGGCCCAAGGTACCTGCAGGACAGAGAAAGACCATCATTTTTACTGGCTAAACAGCACTTACATTTGCAGTGAGTACACTCGACTGAGGGAAAATTTAAATAATGTAAAATGCTTAATAGGCAGATTTACTCATGCAAACACATGCAGGAAAATTATGGATTATGGTGGATGGAGGAAATAACTTGAATGGATCGTTACCCCTCTTTGTACTTAAAGTGTTTGAAGGCCAGGTTAATGACTTCCTGAATGAGGCCATCCAGAAGAGGGTGGAGAGGGATCTACAAAGAAAGCCAGAAAAAGGAAGAGTAAAAATACATAAATTAACAAATTAAATAATAGAATATTATTAACGATGCATGTCATTAATTATATATTATTTATTCTTTATATTAAATAAGTCACATAAAATAAAACATAAATTATTGACATCCAATTGAAATAATTATTATTATTACCTGTTTTAAAACCTCAATAAGCACAAGTGAGAATATGAAGTCTATTGCTAAGTCCCTTCTTTCCATCAGATAATCTTTCTGCTGTTCATCACTGAAAGAGAGAGGGAACAAGAAACTGAATAAATCCCATTTTGATAAACAATCACTGCTTGCTTAAGTCAATAACATAAATATGCTTCCGGGGTTTGTGCCATGAGAGCTTCTGAAATCCTCTATGGCCTGTATTTGATTCTGAAGCACTGATGTAACCAAACCTAACTGCCAATAGCGATATTTGATTACGGTCTGCGGACATGAGATTGCATATCACTGCTGAGGAATTTCTACCTTGCCTTTACCATTAATATGTGGCAAATAATTTAGGCTAAGAAAATGTTTTAAGTGACCCATTTCTAAAATACACTATTAAAAAACATTATTATGAAAGTAGGCTTCCATAGAAATGTCCACAGGAAAAAAATCCACCAGACGATACTAATCTTGTTAGTGCATCTATTCAAAAACAGCCAATCATAACAGCCCTTTAGCTATTACTGGCCTAATGTCAGATGAGCTGCTGTGCAGTGCACTGCAGTAGAGATTGTATTTCATAAGATGAAGGCAAGGCTTCCTGATGACAGGCTTCAATCACATGCTTCCATCCACACTAGATCACACATACTGTACATAAACACACAAATATACAGGATCCTATTAGCACGCTTATGCAAAAGACATTAAATCAGATTAAACTGACTTAAAGAGCAGATACCTTATTTTGTGTGCTCTATTTTTATCTCAAGTATACTCTATAGACAGGGTTCAAACTGGCCAAACATTTCACCATACCCAATATAAGAGTTTACAAATTTTACAGTTTTAAAAATAGTTCAGAAACGTTAATGTAACTTTAATAATCTTGGTGAAGATTTGTAACTTCAGTGACTTTAAATCTTGGTGAAGACTCACTTTTTGGACTTGGTGTTTGCACGTGGGCGGTACTCATGGGACTCGTCTTCCAAGCCGTTCTGTCTTTTATACCAGTCAAATAGCGTCCGCAGGATGGAGGGAAGACAATACTCAGCAAGAGAGCTCATAGTGCTGATCAGCTGTGGGGAAACATAGGAAGCGACTTCAGGAAACTGTTCATCAACTGTCACAGCACTAATTGTACTGCACAAAATGCAAAGGGAATTAACTCTATGCACGAAATTGAATGTTAGCATACTGCTTACTGTACAGTATATACTGTATACCTATTTTATAAAAATAGTATGTGAAACCGTATGCAGCATCCATATTTTAACAACGGAAGTCATCTGGGTAATTTATGCATGCAGGCAATTTACATGTTGTGCATAGCGCTTAATTAAAAAAAACAGTGGGTAGTACGGTATGGCCAACATTGCTTGAATGTGCCATATAAAAGACTGTAATGCTACATTTCAATTTGTATTATATATAGTATACAATATCTATACCCTAAATAGTATTTAAAATAAGAATTAGTGTGTTATAAATCATAGTATGTTGAAATGATTATCCCAAAAGATCTAAAGAAAGTAACCTGTGGCTAATATTGCCCACCACCCATTGCGCTTTACAGAAGGATTCAGTAGTATGTCCCAAAACATGTCAATTCTTCTGCTGCACACTCAGAAATATGTACTTTTTCTCCAGAAAATGAATACATACTTTTAGGGCATACTGTAGCTTAACTAGGCAAATTGAGATGCAGCATAAATGAAATGTTATTATGGGTGGTATTCGGGTCAACAGAAAACAGCCAGAATTGAGATCCAGGGAGTGGAGACAGTCATACAGGCTGAGCTAAACCAAATAGAGGAAGGGAGGGGTGTCTGGGCAGAGACGGCCTGGTATTCCCCCAACCACTGCGAGATGTTCATGCACACACACACGTTCAGACTGCTTAAGAATTCAGTACAGAGGGGTAAAGTCGGGACAGCATTGCACCAACTACAGGAATGCTATTCTTAGGGTCTGACTGATGATGACTAAAAATCTACTAATAGAGAATGGCAAGAAAAGTTGGATGGTATGGCAGCAGATCATTTATTCTTTTTCAACGTTACTTTATCATTTCCAGAGCTATCAGTTTTTGGTGGAAAGAAAACAAAAACATATCTACAGCCCTTATTGTTTAATTGTGAGTGTGTATCAGGCAGGATAAAAGTCTTAAAAGTCAGGAAGGATATGGAAAATGTCACTTGATCTCACCTGATCAAACTGTGGGTCTTCTCCTCTTTGTAGAGACTTGGTGAGGGGCTTTTCCTGCAGAACATCAAAAAGAACTTAAGAGTCGTAGATAATTGGCTGCAGATTCCCAGCTGGAAAACAATTTTTCTTTTGTAATGAATGAACTTGAAATAACATATAATACAATCGCCATTGACTGAATAATTTGGCTTTCCGTGTTCTCACTGTTATTCGATAGCGGGCGCTATTAAAAATCTTCTGAATAAGTACAGAATCTCCAGATCAAAACACAAGTGAAGAATCAGCAAAAACAAGTGACAGCAAACGTAAGCAGATGCATATAAAAATAATGCGATTATCAAACTTTAAACAGCATATAAATCAAAACTTCCTTCTCAGCTTTTTGTTTAAAATGTTGCTTTTTTAATGAAACATATTAACATTCAAGTGTTCATAAAAAAGCAGAGGCTCTATACTTTCTTTTGACACATTCATACAGAAAAATATTCTGGGGGCCAAGAAATTTTTTGTGAAAATGATCAAAAATGATGCCAGTGACTGGCAACTTAAAAAAAAAAAATGCTAGCAGAGAAAGAGTTAACTTTAGAGGCTAATTTTAATTAAGCTTTCAGCTACCAATAAAACTGTAGTAATCTCAGAATTGTTGACCACTTTATTCCATGTTGTCGCTCCAAAATCTGTGTAACAAATGCAAAAAAGCTTGTCTTGGTGTGCCTATAGCTCACGTGAGCATTATCAATGATTGAAAGAGGTCAGCGAAGACTCTCATACTCATTCTTAGCACTAAAACAACTGTAATCCTCTGAATTTAATCTAAAGATGCCACAGCTTTAATGTGCAGGTGTGGGAAAGAAGCCCTTGAAGCCAAGTGAACAACTTAACTGGGGTTGGGTCTGAATGTCAAATCAAGTGATTAACCCCATAACACATAGTCACTCTTGTGGACACACACACACACACACACACACACACACACTTTCAGGTTAACAAGGGTGGACATGGTCAAAGGAGAGCTGAGATTCTACAAACAGGTTGAATATAGATGTCTAGGTCATGGCTGTAATGTTTCTAAAGGTAATGATTCTATTATGGTTGATCTTTTAATCTGATGTGAAGTTACTGCTGTGATCTATAAATTGTGAACTGTACATTTCTGGCTGTTGACTTGAAAATGCACTTGACAAAACTCAGCACCTCAACTGCGATGACAAAGTCACGAATGTGAAATTGATTCATTAACTTAAAGCACACACTGTCCAGGCACAGCATGTCTATGCACAGAGATATTACTTAAATGGGTGTGTTGAGAGCTTTGACTGCTTCCTGTTTGGTATGTGATCTTTTTGGCTTGAACATACCAAGCAGACGAAACTCATTCCTGTCCACTTAAATCTGCACTCCAGTATAATGGAATTACAGTGATACAGAGAGACCAGGCAACCTGAGCCACTGCAGCAAAAACATACGCAGTATCTCACGGCTAGTACTGCAGTTTGAAGATATATTGTGAAGTATTAACATTCGATGCCTGCCAACTAAAGCAATTACTAATGAAAGCCAAAGCACAGTCATTAATAACTTGTATGCCATGGCTGTTACATATCTCTCTAGGGCTAGACTTTATTTACTTGCATTTGGGGTCTTGTGTCTCAGATGATCTGCATGTAAATGCTTTGGAAAATTAGATCCCAAGAGATGTTTGACTTTGTCTTGCCTGAAAAATGTCTGACATCAAACAAAAAAAAGGGTCTCTTACCAGTGGTTCTGCCATGATGATGCGTATTTTGCGTTCAGACAGGGTGGTGAAGTTGGCGAACAGGCTTTTGAGGACATACTCGCCCGGTTTGCTCTCTGGGTCCACGGTAATCGGCATGGTGGCAACAGGACCTTTCCTCTCGCCCGGAGCGCTGTTCACTTGGGGGAGGGGGCGCTTTCCTATGGGGGATGCTGGGAACGCACAAAAAAAACCAGGATTAGTTTATTATGGGTCTTATTATTAGCTCAATTGTTGCGCTAATCAGTGCACTGACAAGCGCCAACATGTTGTGTAGTGCTAGTGACTCGAGTGAATACAACTTGGGTGATTTTCTGATCCCACACAGAAGTAAAAGTGCTTGGCCAATCAAATGCTTTGAGATGGAATCAACTTGCCAGATTATCAAATTAAAAAACATGACTGATATTTTGACAGATATGAAATACTGAAAGTGGTTGTGTCAATGAGTATGTTTACATGACAACAATAATACGATTTTAACACGATTAAGACAATACTCTGATTAAGAATCTACCATGTAAACAGAGATTTTTGATTACTTTAATCCGGCTAAAGTCATAATCATAGTAAACAAATCGAATTAAGACGTGGCGTATTCCTATTTTAGTCGCATTACTGAAGTCCAGTATAGACATGTAAACACCTTAATCAAACTATTACCGTCATGTAGGACTTTTCGCCGCATTTTGCAACAGGATACACACAAGGCAGTGGTCAACCGTTTGACGGCAAATAAAAGAGCTTCAACACCGCCATCGTCTTTCATGCAGTACAAATAAATGAACGCACTTGAAGCTTTCATTAAATAAAAAAGGAAGCACCCAAAACGTACCTGATCATCACGAAGACAAAAACTATTGTTTATAAGTTGAAATTCCGGAGTGGGGACGTAATGACGTGTGCCATTAATCGAACTATGTACTATAACATGTAAAACGGAAACATGAAAGGATTATTCTAAAAGCAACTCATGTAAACACCATAATCATAATATTGGCTTATTTAGAATAAGGTAAATAATTAGATTACTGATGTCCATGTAAACTTAGTCAATGTTAGGGTTGAGGCCTAAGTCTACAGTATGCCTTGAGAGCACCATCTCACATGGGCCAGGGATGGAGCAGCTGGTGTTTTCCGCATTTGGTGATTAGGCACTGACACATTGGTGATTCGATCATAAAGGAGGGAGGGGACTGCTTTTACAGCAGTCAGGGCGGGGCCGGGGGCGCTCCTCTTAGAGCAACACGCCCATCCTGCAGATCCCATCACAAGTCACAAGCTGCAAAACGAATAGGAAAAAAAAATTCCTAACAGCAATAGGAGGGGCAGTTAAAGGAGACCGCTGCAGTATGTTTACAGATAGTTGAGTACGCGCAATTACCTCAAAATGATGATTGCATAAGTGCTTTTATGAACAGTTAGAGATTAAAACTCTTAAAGCACTGTTCATTAACTATTTTTTTCTAATATAAAACTATCCATGTCAAAACAGTGACGCACTGCTGCTTAATCCCCCATTCAAGCAGCATCAAAAGCAGATAATTCCTCTACACAGTCACAATTACACTTCTTAGGTCTTTATTGTTAACTACACCTTTTCAGTTTTTTGAAGAATATGTGAGTAGTGTAGTGGATGTTTGTCAAATCATTGCTACTGCATGCGGTTGCGGTCTCTGTAATATTCTGGTGTTCAGATATAGTTTGGAAATTCTTTCAGTAAGCTCCAACGAAGAAATGCACTGCACTAAAATTCCTCTGGCAGACCTCACAGTTTAAACTTCACGCCATGTTAATAGGAGTTCATGACCGGACCACTGCTCAGGTCAAGGGTAGAACAATGGAATGATTAGTACTTGTGCTAAATGACATGAGACAAACCACCTAGAAGGAAACCAGAATATTTAGAAGCTCTTGGATGAGTATTATCAAACAAGACCAAAACAGACATTGAACATTTGTTAATCATCAATTTGAATTTACAACATATGGTTGGCTTGACAGTCATCTGTACATAACATTAACGTCAAACAACGTTATTTATGGACAAACAGCGGACGTCAGTTGACACCTCCGAATTTGCTGTCGAGCCCAAGCATTTCAAACTGAATGAGGAGGGGAGCTGCTGGAAAGGAATCGTGAAATATTTTGCTCGCTTCATGAGCCTTAAACACACTATCAGGAATCCACAGAATGCAACCTCCTTATAGCAAGCGCTGAGAACATGAACAATACCCACGCACCCACAGACCTTTCACTTATGTGGCACCTACCAAGGCCCTTGATGAAGCTGATGACGCTGGCCCGACTCCACCGTACGGGAGAAAGCTCCATGATGCGGCCGTGTCAATTCCAGTAATCCAAAACAAAACTAGCCCTCTACCTCCACCAGAGCTCCATACTTCCAATCTGTCTTCCCGCACTGTCTTTGTAGACCTGCACCATGCTGGGCAGCCCTATCAAACAGCCACAAACTTGGGATAGCAGGGCTTTGCTCTTGGAGTTATAGGAGTAAGAGACCGCAAGTTCAAGGAAACACAGCCTTCCTGTGTAGCTCCTAGTAGACTTTTGATAAAAGCAAGCCCTAACTGAGGAGAAGGTCAAGCTGGAATTCAAGCAAAGCCAAGAGAGAGAGAGTGAAAGATTGAGCGAGAAAGAGAGAGAGGGTGGGAGGGACTAAGTGGTGCTATATTTAAACTCAGGACTGACACACACTCTTCTAACACATTCATTTCTTTTTACTGGGGGTACACACAATTAATCTTCAAAACATGTACACATATAGAATTTGTACATTTCAATTAAATCTATAAAAGCGTTACATTCTATGAAAGAATTAAAATGCCCTATATGAATACGCATTGTGACAATATGATACCCATTATGACATTGTGATGTATTTATGATATCATCAGTGTATTTCAATTGGAATTCACACTCAGTGAAATATGCTATCTTAATGACTATTGTGACACCTCACTGGATTTCACTGCACACTTCAGTGAATCCAGTGATTCTGATATTATATTTCACTGAATATCATAGGTATGATATAAACATTAGCAGAAGGGCTGTTGTGACATCATCACTACATTTCAATGTATAACACTGGATTCACTGGAGTGCAGTGATGATGTCACAATAGCATTCTGATATAATGTTTAAATAATACCTATGATATCCATTGAAATATGATATTGGAATGGCTTTTGTGACACCATCACCGCACATTCCAGTGAAACCAGTGGTATCCAATGAAATATAGTGATGACGTCTCAAGTTATTCTGATATCATATTTCACTTCATCACTGCATTTCAATGGATACCACTGGATTCAATGGAGTGCGCAGTGATGACGTCACAACAGCCATTCTGATAATATAATACCTAGGGATGAGTACCGAAACCCGGTATTTAATCGGTCCCGGGGCTAAATTATGAAAGACCGGCATATCGATAAGCTCTGACGTTAACGGTTCTGCTATTGGTACTGGAGAAATTAATAAAATACACATACATTTATTATTGCACATTATCTACATTATCTTGCAAATTCTATCTCACCAGAGTTGCCAGCTATTTTTCAAACATTTGTCTATGATGCATTTTTGCTATTCGCAATTCAGAAGCGAGATCGCGCCCGCGCCGAGGAGCTTCAGCACGCGCAACATGAAAGCCCTGTTTAATTATGATAGAAGAGAGAACTAAACATTCAAACATCTGCTTACACTTTAGGCATGTGGCTGTTTTATTAAGCTAATTTTATTTTTTGATTTTGATTTTGGCTTCTAAGGATTATACAAAAGAAGACATGAGGTAAAGCTATTAAAAACTAGCTGCGTTTCGTCTTGCGCAACTTCTTTTCCTTCACGGCGGTGCGCATTCGTTCCGCCCTAAAACCCAAACTTAACGTCAGAATCAGCTAAATCGGTGATTGTTGTAAGATGCCGTCTTTACTGTTGCTAAATTGCGGGACATGTTTGATAATAAAACGTTGAAAGCACAATCCGCCGGCTTGGAGAGTATACTTAAACACAGTTTATGTCTTAAGCGGAGGAGAACGGTTGGAAGAAAATCCGATGTATCAATATATTGTCTTAAAGTGACAGACTGGAGCTACCGATAAGAATACTGTTAAAGTACCGAATCGATAAGCAGTATCGGTAAGAGTAGTAATACCGTTAAAACCTTAACGATACCCATCCCTAATAATACCTATGATATCCAGTGAAATATGATATGAGAATGGCTTTTGTGAACCCACCATTGCACGCTCCAGTGAAATCCAGTGGAATAGAATGATGGTGTCACAAGAGCTAATCTGATATCATACTTCACTTCATCACTGCATTTCACTGGATACCACTGGATTCACTGGTGTGTGCAGTGATGGCGCCATAGCAACTATCCTGGCATCATATTTCACTGGAAGTGAATTGCAATGAAATCCAGTGATGACGTTACAATAACAATTATGATAATATAATTTCTAGTGAAAATGTTTATTATGACAATAATTGGATGGATATTATGACATCATAAATGCACAAAAATACATATAGTGGAACTAGTTTAAAACTAATGAATGGCTCTTGTGAGCCGGATCTTTCTGTCTAAAGACCCATATACTCATTATTTATAAGTCTAAAGAATGTTTACACTAAAATAACAGCTTTTGCATTTTTCGAAAAAGCATTATAAAAAATTATTTATTCATTAAAAGTTTGCTTTTCAGATGAGGACATTTATATGTTACCAAAGGAGGGTCAATTTTAACTAAAGGAACACATTTATCCCTAAACTACAGCTAAGCATATACACAATAATTATGAATCAGTGCAAGGCAAGTCCAGACACACTATCATCTGTATAATGACTACAAGATCCAGTCCAAGTGATTGCTCGGAAATACAGTATAATACAGTAATCGCACTAGAGCACCACTCTCGATAATGAGCATGTCTAAGTGTGTGTTCACGAGCCCGCCCTTCACCTAGGCTCCCTCTCCCCTCCCGCCCCCTTTTCTCTTCCTCTATTTCGTATCCTCGAGATCATGCCACCTCTTTGCTTGGGTCCTTATATCTTCTCTGCTCATCACTTTGTAACACCCGTCCATTCACCCCAGCCGGTTGGCGTCTCTCCACCCCGGTGAGTTAACCAAAGCAAGGGCTCAGGACCAAGCCCTCCGTTACCAACTACAGCAAATAAATGATAGCGTAAAGTTGCGAGAACTGGCAACCCCGCACGACACCAAACACTCGACCCCGAAAGATCCCAGCATGAGGCTCCCGAAAAAGAGTGGGTAAGCGTGCCTGGAAAGAGCAATTTAAGTGCCCACTTTGCAATTCGAACAGCACCCCCGTAGCACGACTGTCTCCAGGCACCACCACCCCTGTTATACCACCCACTTCACTCACGGGAACGCTCCCACCACCTCTCTGAACACCCCTTCACCACCACACTACAAAACTTCACGCCCCCCGCCCAGGCACCACAACCCCCCACATCGCTGCCCTAAAACCCAACACCCACACCCATCACAACCCCCCGCGCAACAAACACCATTAATAGCCACTGGACAGCAACACAGCTCCTCTATACAAGAAAAACACATCTTTATCACCTTCAGTTGACAGTTCTACCTCTACTGACAGTGCAAGGTAGAGATCCCTCTAACACACACGCACACACACACACACTACAGAGCAGTGACTTAACATGTCAAAAAATGTATGTATTTAAGGGCCACCACCCACCCCCCACCCCCCCGAGGGGTCATTTGTGAGGCTAAGACCTGGTTTATACAGGTTAAACTCAGTGATAACATTTCCTATCCCAGTGGCATGAATCCTTTTGATCCAGCACCTTATCATATAGAACCTTCAATGTCAAACTCCATTCACTTCTGATTTAACATTCAAACTGAAATGTCAGACTCTTTAAGTAAAGTTTTACATAAGGTCATAACAACTACTCTATAAAATAAATTTAATAACAGAATAGAACTAACGTTAAAGTTGTTTCAACCATTTTAATCTAAACTAGAATAGTTTAAGAAATAATTCAGGTACACAAAGGTTCTCCATTTGTCCCTCACGCAAAACAATAACAATTTTCATCTGATCCAAATTACAACTTGGCCAGATTCTGTGATCGAAGTAGTCCATTCTACCAACATTATGACATCCTGTTTGGTTTGTCTATGTATTTAGGTATGTGCTTGCTTTTCATACATCATCAGAAACACATGATGTCACTGTCACCCTATGTCATCCATGACATAGAACAACCTTGACATGGCACACACTCACACAGAGGTATTGACGTGCTCAAACGCAGCACGTGATGAAAAACAACAGCACAAATCCTCCTGATCATGTCACGAGCCTCTTTGGTCTGCAGTCATTACATAACGCAACCTCTCCAGCCAAACACTAATGAACAGGACACACACACACATTTAACATCATCACTTTACAAGTAACATCCTGAGTGCTTCTACGAGTGTGAATATTGGATAACCAAAGTCAATAATCTCAGAAATAACAGAAGGATATAAACATCCCAGAGTGAACTGAACCATTTAAGTCTCCTGATAACGTTGGGGTTTATATCTCGTCACTAGCACTAAAGAATATAAAACTGAGGAAACGCATAGATTCAGCAGATCATAAAACAACGCGGCACACAAATGCAGCGGCATCTCATGTGGAGGTAGAATACTGCGTGCGTGCGTGTGTTTGTGTGTGTGTGTGTGTGCAGAGTTCGTACTCACTGCTGCCCCAGGATTTCAGCAGAGACTTGATGCTGATCTCAAAAAAGCCTGAGTCCTGCTGGCCGGCCATGGCTGGATAGCAGGCTCAGTCTCTGTAGCAACACAGAGATGACAATCCAGGCAGAGAGAGTTGGTGGAGTGATGTAGAGAGAGAGAGGCTGGTTTACAGCACCATACGCTGCAGCAGTTTTTCGCTATGTGTCCTGTGTCAGCTCTGAGCACCAACTGCTCTCTCTTCTCTACATCTCTCTTTCCTGCCCCCTCCCTGCCTCACACTCTCTCTCATCAGCCGCTTTCTCTCTCGCTCACTCTGCATCAAGAGGATTGGCTCTCAGAGAGACTGAAACAGAGAGCGAGCGAGTGAGCTGCTGTTGGTATTGTCCAGTCTCCCTGAGAAGGACATCAAGAAAAAGGGAGGGGGAGGGGTTTGTTTGTTTGTTTGTTTACTGCAGTACTGCCCTGACCAGGGCTGTGTTTCCCAAAAGCATCGTAAACCTAAGTACAACTAATTAAGTAAATTTTCCAGTGGATCTACGATCAACTTGCAGTAGGCTTACGATGCTTTTGAGAAACGCAGCCCAGATTGCTACAGAAAAACTGTACCTCAATGTTCTCATTTGCCATCCTGACAATGCACTAAATGTAAATATGTTTTCAGCAGAATGATGCTGCAGAGATTGCAAATTAAATTATTTTTAATGGCATTTTATTTTAAAATTAGTATATTAAAGGAATGGTTTACCTAAAAAGGAAAATGTGCTGAAAATATACTCTCAGGCCATCCAATATGTAGACGAGTTTGTTACTTCATTAGAGACTGGAGAAATTTAGCATTACATCACTTGCTCACTGTTCAATCCTCTGCAGTGAATGGGTGCCGACATAATGAGAGTCCAAAGAGATCAAATATATTTTTTATTTTTTGGTTAGAAGATAAAATCATCACAATGATGGATTTGTTTCTTACAAAAAACACAGATTTTCACTTAAAGGAGACTGTATCGTGATGCTACATACTTTTACAAATGTTGGTTAGAACTGAAAGATTGTGTGGACTATGGAGCGTTTACGAGCTAATAGTGTGGTACGAGTCAGATCCACATTATAATAAGTAAAATAAGGTCCACCGCAATGTGTTTTTTCATATACTAAACTTTCCCCTTTCATCCAAGAAAGCAAAACAGGCCCCTCCCACGATAGTTTGATTGACAGTAGCGTTTCGGCACAGACTGGACTAGTGTCTTACCTTAGACCCGGCCTATGTGAGCTGTCATCAATCCGTCATTGTTCATCGCCGGGAGCAGGATTTGGTATGACAAGACAATGGGACTCCTAACTCCTGAGCGATTGAGGTGTTCTGTTGTTGGATGTAATAATGAACATAGCAGTCGTCATTTACTCCCGACATCTGAGTCGCTGAAGACGCAGTGGATTACATTTGTCTCTAATGCGCCCCCGATCTACATAAATGTGTCTATTTTCGCACAAATCATTCGTGATCCAGCTTCACCTACAGAAGAAGTGAGTATAAGGTTTTTTACTGAATCTTTGCAAATCGCCTTTCCTAATAATGTGCTAATTAGCAAGTTTCACGATGAATGCGGCTAAAGTAAACAGTCCCTCAGAGAGCAGCTCGGAAAAGAGGGGCGTGGTCAGCAGAGCTCATTAACATTTAAAAGAAAATGCTACAAAACAGCTTGCTCTGAAAAAAGCTGTTTTTGACAGAGTAAAAAAGGTGTTTTTTACACTACCATTGAGAAATTTTAACCAACATATGCTACAGACTTTTCATTAAGACTCTAAAGAATCAGATCAACTTGTGGAAAATAGGCATCCGAAGACCCCTTTAAACAATGGAATTGAGACTACAACTTGTGTGATTACTTTTGGATATTGTGTAGTTAGTTTATTCTTGTGCTGTTTGGACTCACGTTCTGACGGCACCCATTCACTGCAGTGGTGAGGATCATTGGATAGGCAGTGCAAAAAAAGTCACCTACATCTTGGATGGTCTGAGGGTGAGTAAATTTTCATATTTGGGTGAACTATTCCTTTAAAATTAGGCACTTTAATGTTATATGCACAATTACATTTTATCATACAGCAGGTGGAGGGTGGGTGATCTTGTGTGTTCACTGTGCATGTGAAGATGACATGTCAGTGTGTGGGAATGGGATTTCATCGTCACACCATCTGCTGGCTGACATGCAGCACTGCAGCCAAACACTAGATCATACATGGCATGGTGTGCTCTTGAACACACATACAGTACAACAGAAAGTGTGTAGGTTTCTAAAGCAAAAATCTGATTCAGTAGTTCACTACTGACTTGACTCATGCCGAAAGCACAACACTTAACATTATGACATCATTGTCTTCTGTCTGTTAGGCTTTTTTTAAATTCCCAAGACAGTGATGTCACCACTGGGTAATGGCCGTTAAGAAATATAATAGTGTGTGTCTGTGTTGAAAGTGAGAGCTAGCTGCAGCTTCAAGATATTTTAAACAAAGTCTACATGAAACCACAGCATGTGTCACAAATATTCGCCCCCCCCCCCCTAAGGGCCTTAATAAACTTGATGTTGAAGTCTTTTTCTTTATGTGCACTTTTCGTATTCCCTGTGTGTTAAAAACCCCGAAGCTACCCAAAAAGGGTTGATTTTTGTTTTTTGTATTGTTCTTATTTGTAGCTGATACATGCAATAACCCTGTGTTAAGCACTGTTGATATATAGTGCACAACTTCTGATGTGAAGTAAACAACACATGTCTTATGGCGAGTAGCAACAGGCCGGATATTCTTTTTTTGGGGAGGTGTGTGTGTGGAACCACGTAGTCACTTCAATTAACACACTGACTAAAGTTAAAATAGTAATTTATTTAAATACGGTTTGTTCTTTTCACAAAGTAAATGTGTTTTGAAATGTTTAAAAGATTTTCTCTTTGCCTCACCAAGGCTTGTATTTATTATGTTCCCCCCCCCCCATAAAAACAAATCAAATTTAAACAGTAATATTGTTAAATATTATTATAATTTAAAATATCTGTTTTCCATTTTATTATTTCAAATTTAATTTATTCCTGTGATATAAATATCTTATTTACAAACATACGTTTATTAATGGGAACAAAACGAAGCATTTTTTGTTGCATTTAATGGTCGATATTACATCAGCAAAAGATAGTCGATGCTAATCTCTAGATGTTCCAGCAGGACGAATGTAGGACTGTGGAAAGGATGAATCAGTAAATAGTTTCCATAGGGGAAAGCAGTTTGGATGTAAGTGTTTTTGTTATACAGCGGTTGGCAAGTACCAACGTGTTCTCCTCAATGCTCTTATCTTTCCTACCAAGTCTGTGGTTTCGTTTTCACTTTTTGTTCACTTTTGCCAACTGCCTATATAAGACATCCACGAAAGGAGGCAGCAAGGAAAATGCTTATAACCCTAACTGAAACATGGACCATCCGTAATATTAATGCTTTCCCTTTGTAAACATTTTAGTATTTTACGGCCCTTATATGAACAGTTGGAACAGCGGTATAACTGTATGACAATGATTGACAGAGCATTAATTAGTGACAAATATCATACGCTCTCCGCCAAAGCGTTACTGAATGAGATCATTTCATTCAAGTCACAGCTGAATAATGTGAAACCGAGAGGAACGGGATCTTTTATTCTGCAAGACTGCCCCCCACGTGGTATCAAAATACTCAAGTGTACAACACCAAATATGATTGACAGCCCCGCCCAGATTCAAATACTCGCAACCCTATTGTCGCGACCACAACATCACACTTAACTTGCTTATTATTCTATTTATTACACCGCTCACTCCGCAATGGACCAGATCGACAAGCTTGATTCATTTGCAGACGAGGAGAGCCATCCAACCAAACCTCCCCACTCCGTCCAGGTTCTGGCACAGCTCCCCCCGCGCGTGCCACACCCACCACCAACCCCCACCGCGCCCACCCAGCAATTGATGCAATAATTAGTGGCCTGATATAAGCAGTAACAATGAATTATGGGTTTTGCGCTGAAAAATGTGCTAGTTTGCGGTGGTGAATTGCCTGTTGAACTGCTATGTGTGGTTGGAGTTCTCAGAAGCTCGCCCGGGCACATTCCACAGAACGCTGGGGTCACATCCACCACTTCCACACACACAACGCTACCACGGGTTCGTCTGGTGAGCTGCTTTAAAGGAAATCACTTAAAAGTAATAGCCTTAACACGGTCCAACTGAAAAACATAAAATGATCACAAAATTCAAACATGATTTTACCAGCGGCATTTCAACCCCGTCTGAGTCGTCTTCTTTGCAATATTCGACCCACCGCCAATGTTTAAACTGGTTTTTGCCCATTCACACATCGAAAGTAAATGGCACATTCACGAACTAACACTTTAATGGTTTGCTTTCTATGGGGGTAATATAACAAAAAAATGATATTCTAATCAAACGGAAATCTTAATAATACATGTGTGTCAATAGATGAAAAAAGGCGTTAGAAGGCATAAAAACAATAAGTGTAATACTGCTTTAAATTGTTGTCCCCCCCCCCCAAAAAAAACTTTTCTGTTTAATTTAATTGCAATTTTGTTTTTGTTGTTCTGAGCAAAAAATGAATATCATACATTTTTACCCTGATTTACAGAAGAAACCTGCTAAAATGTCATTCAGTGTAACAATATTGTCAGGCATATTTACAACAAAAATCAATTTATGACATATTAAAAGACTTAATTACTTTCACCCCAAATACTAATTAGTTGTAATTTTACATTTTTTAAATTTGCCACTATCCTAGGTTTTGCCCATTTGTCAGTAAGAATTTTTTACTCATTTAAAACACAATAAAAATGTAATATGCTCCCTTACTCATTTATATATTATAATATGTACAAGTCAGAATAAGCATTTTTACATAAATATTGTGTTACACCGAATGACAACGTAACATTATTTCAACCAAATTAACATTTTATTCTCCAAAAACGTATCTGAAACCTTAAAAGTAGACACTTTACTTACATTTAATGTGCTTTCTATGGACATAAAATCACTTTTGTAAATTTATTTTAATGCGGACATCTTAACGTTTTTGACTCACGAATATATATTTAAAATGTTAACAATAAAAGTTCCCTGTGAAATACATTTTATTTTTTCAGAAATGTTATGCGGTCTGTTTAAAATTTTCTGGATTCTGCTGTTTTATGATTTAATACAAATGTATTACCAAAAACGGTGGTAATCAAATGAATGCATATAACTTAATGTAAAAATTTTGAATAATTTAATTAATCTTTTAAAATGGAAATCTGAATTATTCCTTCATTTCTTGTGCTGCACAACATAGGTTTGCTGTTTCAAATAAAACAAGAATGAAAAATTGTGATTTTCCCTTAAAAAATATTGTTTTAAAAAGCTGTTTTATTATTGTTATTATTAATTTGAGAAGTACATTGTACTTTACAATAGTAATTGGAAGTCAAGTTAAACTGAACTTGATATTTAAATAGCCTTTTTTTTATTATTCATTATTATTGAAAAAAAAAAAGTTTTAGTTTTTTTTGCAGTTTAATATTTACAGACACTGGTCCATATCCCAATTTGAGTAAGTGTACAGCCCTTCTTTTGATTTATTCATCCACATGTGACATTCTGCATTATACTGTAAATTTCATTTTTATGACTGGATTCCGTGATTCTGTTTGCGTTTTCTGCATTGAAGAAATAACTGAACCACAATGACTTTCATTGTACGAACAAAATATTCTGTTGAATGGATATTTAAACATGGTAAACATTGTAAAACATATCTGGCAATAAGATGTGATGTTTGATTGCCAAGCCAAACAAAGAGTTGCTATAAAAGCCACTCAGGACAATAATGTATGGCCATGCCTGCTGGTACAAGATAACAGTTTGTGCTATTAATGAATAGCAACCCCTTACGACCTCAGCCTGATCTTTGCGAAGCCGTCAGGTGTTTCTGTGGTGCTGCAGAATCTTCCTCACTACTTAGCATCAATACCCATGGACATCGGACACACTCAGGCCTCGCATGATATTATTCACTGTCGGATACAAGAGCTTCACCCCCACAGCAGTCATGACTTGGGATTAATCTCTTATACAAGACCCGTACCCCCAGAATTGATAAGCCCGCCACCCATCCGCACACTTTCAGGCGGCCCACCCCCCCCCGTCAGGCGGCTCTGCAGCTGTTCGATCAGTATAGAAATATCACAGCAAACTGGGATCATGTTACCATGATACTAGTTCCGTGGCAGTGCTGGTGCGAAACCGCTTCACGTAAAATACCCATTGAAGTCTAATTAGGGCCTCTTCCAAATAAGAGTCAATGATGGGTCAAGATGCTAATATTAAATAAGGACAAACTGAGAGACCCCGATGAACAGTCTTCATAACACAAATCTTTGGCTTTGGAACAACGTGAGGGTGAGTAAATTAAATCTACATACTAATTCAGGGCCCCACTACCTCTTGTAGAATCTCGTAAAGGCCCCGCGAGTCCTAGTATGCTCTTTTACAAAGTCTTGATTTTGTTTTGGGGGTGTACTAGAACAGGCTCTCATAGGTTGTTAGAAAAACATTATTTTTCACATATTTTAAATTATTACAACACCTCTCTCCCCAGTCCTGCTATGAATGGCCTCATGAGAGTTCCATGTACAAATGTGAAGGCTCGCCTTCTGATAATACTGAAAGTGTGTTGTGATTGTTTAGCTGGGCCAGTGTGTGTTGTGATTGTTTAGCTGGGCCAGTGTGTGTTGTGATTGGCAGCACTCGGCGCCTGGTCGGGAAATGTCATGCCCCTTACCATAGCCGCCTGCAAGCTTCAGTGTAAATGCGTCAAAATCAAATCAATTTGAGCGCGATTTAAACCCGGATGATTTAAACCACTCTAAGTTCATCTGCCTTTGGAAAGCTAGCGTGTCTACGACATAGTGACAACACTCTTTGCCTTCTCTAGTGCAGCTCAACCAGGTCTCATAACATTCGTCGGTATTTGTGATATCACAAATCCCAGAAAATATGCGTTGTAGTCCACGGAGTCGTTCGTTTTGTGTTTTTGAAAAAAAAAAAAAGGGTGCATTCCTGCTTAAATACAATATCTCCTTTTGAAGTGGACTCTATGAGCTTTGTGAAACCCACCTTTGCAGAATCGTTGCCCGACTCCACAGCGCTCAACCGTATTAGTTCCACCCAACCACCATTCCAGACACACTGACGGTGACCCCCCCACCAAAGCATAATAGGACCCCTTTAAGAAAAAACTCCCTCTTTGTGTTCTGCTGGTTTCTCCTCTGATTAAACGGTCGTTTTCAGTAAGCAACCCGTCCCTTATCAGACACATGTGTGTCAGTCATATAGCTCAGGTTGTTTTGGGACAGACACAACCCTTTGATTTTAAACCAACGCATTGACACACCTGTTCGGTACAGCTCTGAAAAAGCAATCAGTCACTCAGCAGACCCACTCCCACCACCCACAACCCTTAATACCCTCCAGTGGATAGTGCATGAAGAGGCATCAGGACCGCGAGACACACACCAGACCCACCGAAGATTTACAACCCACCAAGACCACACCCCCTACACTTACACAAACAAACTTTGAACACACACACAACCTAAATGTTTATTATACCTGATTCTAACCACTATCCACTTTACCCCAACAGTCTTCTGGCCAAATCTTCTGTTCTCTCGTCATCTGTTTCTTTGATTTAAATGTATCCCTCAACCTTCATATTCAACTGTTGACATAATAAACTGTATTTCTTCATTGTTCTAAGGCCTTGCTGAGACAGGCAGAATTTTTGATTCAGATCTGTCTATTTTTTTGTAGTCAGAACAAGAAAAACACATCAAACCATCTAATGAAATGTATGTCCGCCTGGATTTAAAAAAATTTTTTTTATATAATTAACGGTTGTTTGTTACATCACATTTTGAGGCAAGAAGACTTCATTAACCCCACTGCATACCATTGAAAACTTTGAGGTCATTAAGATTTTTTTATGTGTCTTTATTCGAATTTATTATTTTATTCAGGAAAGGGGGTGTTTGTTTGTAAAATATGCCAAAGTACCGTTAAGACATTTTAAGGTATCGTATGTACAAAAGAGTTCTTATTTCAGATAAAGTTATTTTGCTCTTATGTTACTCAAACGCTCCTAAACAAGTGAGGTTGCCACAAAAAATGGTGCAGCTCAACTGTTTTCAACTAGTATAATTTGTTTTACCTCTTTCTGGAGCACCCACGCTCCACTGATTTCTTAAGGCTCATGTGGCGGAACCCCGCGTTGCGATGTGAACCCCTGCTCCCGCACTCCCCCTATGACCTTGCATTGCCATTTCTCATTTACTCTTAACACTCGAAAACACGCGTATTCCCTCTATCCCTTCTTACCTTACTAGATTTATTCTGATTTTTGCTCCCCACCTACATGTAGCACCCAGGCAGCAGCGCAGCCTTTCCATTACACCCCACTCCCACCTTTCTAACCAAACCCCAAACAAATACCCACACCCACACAACACTGTTCGGCGGACGCCCCCCTTACCGCGCTCGGTAATGTCGACTTTTTCGTGTTACATTCGGCGTTACACCTAAGTTTGGTCTAATTGCTGTACGTGAAAACCACTCTTATTGGTTCCCACCCTCCTCCCCCCTTCCCTCCTTCTCCTGTTATTGCATCTCCAAAACTACCGGCGAATCACAGCCCATCACGGCGGTATATGCCACCCCCCATCGAGGACACTATAGCTAGCTTCCACTCACATGGAACTGACACATCTAAAGCCCGGGGCGAAAAAAAACCACACCACACATAAGATCTGGCTCGAAACCTTTGCTCTCGAGTATCCTGCAACTCTGTATAAATCACAAAACCAGTCTAACTTGATTTAAAATACGTACTATTTTTCTTTCTTTTCAGTGTCCTTTGACAGTGCCCCTTATGTGGCGTTGCGAGTACGGCCCACACACGCAGCTGTGGTTGGTTCACTTGCATATCTTTTTGTGTTGTTGACGCCTATTGCGGACGTGCCCTTATAATATGTGGCTAGGTATTAGCTTAAACACCCAAAAATGACTCTTTCCTGATCCTGATGCTATCTAAGGTGAGCCTATCACATCCACGGACTTACCATATCCCCACGCTCACGTCGCCCACGGTCCCCAATTAAGTCCTTAAGATCACTAACTGATGTGCCACCTCGTCCTTGTGTGCTGGATACCTTGCTTTGAGTTTTGGCTCCGCGCACGCAGTTCAAAAAAATATTTGGTATCCAAAATTGTACTAATTTGTGCCCGTGGTCTTGTTGTTAGATTTGGTGTCGGGTGAACTATTTTAATGGTCTTAAAAATTACCTCCCCCCCCAGGCTGTTTGCCTTCCCCACCCCCCCTGAATGTGAAAGAAATTGAAAAAAGGAACTCACCCCCGATACAAACCCAGACCCGCCCTCCACCAGATAACCCCAACAGTATTCAAACCCACGAAATTCCCCAACCGCGCGATGATCTCTAGCTGACGGCTACAAGAATGACGCCTACACAGTCATTGCATGACATCATAGTGTTGAGTCACAAAGTTTCACATGATGAGCTTTACCACTGAGACAAACCCTAATGAGGCTCCCTCATCAAGTTTGAACCCACCGGGACAAGAAAAAATACAAAAACACAAGTTGAGCCTGGTCCCCTGTGTGAGGGAAAGACATGGAAGTCTAAACACTTGGCAGGCATTAAGAGACAGATCTAATAAAATTACACATGTAGCGAGTAGGCGTGTTACAGTAACCAAATACAAAGATATTAAAACAGCATTGGTATGACTACCAAAGAACAAAAACCTGAGCAGTAGTACGTCTTTGAGATGGTGGGCTTTTCTCGGATGGGGGGAATTATCTTATCTTCCTGAACTTCCCTTTAAAGTCCGCTGGAGCGAACATATGCATGGAGAGACTAGCCATCTGGACCAAAACAATCCCATCCTGGCTCTGGGTTTCACGAGGGTCCAGTTTATCGTCCAGCACAACTCCGGCACTGCCGACATCCTCCACGGACATATCCGACACGGATGACAAAGAGAGGAACCGCTTTCACCTGCTACGGATCAGCATGGATACGGATCTCCAGAGAAGCTCCTCTATGTTCTGCCTGTCTCTTCTTTTGTGGGGTTTTTTGTGCCTCTTTCCTCAGTACCAGGTACATGAGCTTTAAAGTGTGAAGTAAATCAGAGGGATGAGTGCTTATGCTCTCTGTCTGCTCTCACAGGTCCAGGCTGTTTAGCCAGTTACAGTAACACGCCTGAATGGGGCAGGTGTTGGATTACTCAAGACAGAAACGCCTCTTTTGTGAGAGAGAGAGGGTGGAGATTTTAGAAGTAAAGGAGGGGAGACGGGGCAAGTTTGGCTGTGTTTATTTTAATGTGAATCAGGTTTAGTGTTTTAGATACATTGCCATTTGTGTGGACAGAAAGCAAAATAACCCACCTCTGGTTTGTATTAACTCGTTTTATGTTTTGCATCCAAGGTGTTTTCGAAACGGTCGTCAAGGCACTGTGTCCCTCGAGTTTGATTCCCAAGTGCTCACGAAACAAGCATTATGTAAATCAGCAGCCGAATACAATCCTTGGACGAGGGTGTTTATTTGGACCACCTTTTTTAATATCATTAAGCTAACAAATTCAGCCACACTGTTCACTGACCTGCAGGCATTGCTGGTTTTACAAAGTAACCTTTTGAAGGCCAGCATGGAACAACTACCTTATTCTCAGAGTCTCTCCCTCTGATTGGCCCTGGCTGAAAGTCCAAAAAAAAAAACAGAGACTGACCACCCCCTCGAGAGAACACAAAACAGCCTTTTCTTCAATAAACAACATTTTGATGCAAATCCGAATAGGGTCAACATCTCTTCCCAAGGGCCTTCATAGCCATCTCAGAGTTGCTGAACTGAAAGCTCTTTACACCAGCAAAAAAACAAAAAAAAACACAGGAAACAAAGTCAAACACAGACTGACTGTGTATGAACAGCCTGCTAATAATTTCCAAGTCATAACTCTAATAAAAACACAAACTCTAATACAAATTTTCGAAAAGTGAAAAAAATCACATCAATTTACATATATCTAGACATTAGAATATCATAGAGATGGGCTATTTTCAACCCTCTACGGACTCCTTGGCAATTGAATCGCCATTGGCTAGTACATTTTTGGTTTACTCTCCAGTCTGATAAACTATATATGGATATGTATATTATATATTTTATTTTTTTTAGATTATGTTCCCAACATATATGATGTTTGTAAAATGGTACAGCTTTTAAATATCTGAAAGTACACTCTTAAAATCAGTCAATCAAGCATTATAATATGATATTATGATAATCAAGTATCATTTAATGATAGAACTTTAGTAATTGTAATTAAAACTTGGTAACCATATATGGATATGTCATTTTATATTAGTCATTTTAACTCAAATTAGGACTGGTGGTGGTGCTTTTTTGGTCATTCTGTGATTCTGTAAAAATAAATGGGGGAAAAAACATAAGGACTAATGAGCTGCTGGATTCATGCATATTAATCAGGTTGTGTGCATTCGCTAGAATTGATTTGCTGAATTCAAATCAGGGACGATAATAGGTGAGCGCCAGCCAATGAGATTGTCGTTTGCGCATTAGTTCCGCCCACTACCGGAGAAACACTGGCAGTCTTAAAGGGGTCATTGATGTTGCTTTAAAATAACATTATTTTGTGTATTTGGTGTAATGAAATGTGTTTATGCGGTTTTTAAGTTCAAAAACACATTATTTTCCACATACTGTATATTATTTGTTTCTCCTATATCCGCCTTTTTGAAATGCGGACGATTTTACAAAGCTCATCGGTCTGATAGAGCGAGGTGTGCTGTGATTGGCCGGCTATCCAGTGCGTTGTTATTGGCCGAATATCTCAAGCGTGTGATGGAAATGTTACGCCCCTACCATATTGTAAAGATGCCCTGTCAGGCCGGAGCGATGATTCAAAAAACATGAAAACCCAGCGTTGCATCGCGGTGTGGTAAACATAAAACTATGTCTACATTTGTGATCGGAGAAATGACAAACAACAAAGCGCTACTATAAACTTGCCCAAAAAACTTGCTTTAAATATAAAAGAATATAAAAACTCGTACTTACATCTGTGAGTCAGAAACTGCCGGCATTTTAGTCTAACGTTACAGGATCAGTAAACAGTCCTCCATAAAATGTGATGCACACATCTGAATATTTAGGTTGAAATGTTCTGGAACAGTGTTGTATATACAACTTAACCACTTATTTCTAGTCATGTCCTCTATTGGAAGGCCAAACAAAGCAGTTTCGCTTTCACAAATGAAACACAGCATCACACACGGCGGCCTAGAGTGAGCAGAGGCGGCGGGGCTTGAGAACGGCGCGGCCGGCGATTCGACGAAGGAGGCTTGCGGCACCACATGTGACGACCCCGGGCTGGACTCCGCTTAGTCCACGGTGAAAGCCGATCCGGCGATCGCAAAGTTGTTGTATTTCCTCAGCAACAAGCACGGATCAGCTCTAGGCATGACGAAGCGGATATCGTCCTCTTTTGGAAGGCCAAACAAAGTAGTTTCGCTTTCACAACGAATCACACAGCGCCTTCACGACATGGCGGCGGCAACAACAATACTACAGCAAGAATAAAAGTTACACCTTCTTTCTTTCCCTGTGAAATTTTGGGGCGGCTTTATGCAAATCTTCCCACATTGTGACTTAGGTATGTGGGGGCGTGTTAGAACGGGACGTTTTAGGTAGGTGTGGCTGACTCTTAACTTTTAATAAAGAATATCTCTTTGGATTTGAGAGTCTTGAGGACTTTAGTCTTTGCAACTTTACAGATATTCTTTATGCAACAAGAGCTATAACACTCCAGAGAAAGGAAAAATTGAAATCGCATCATATGACCCCTTTAAAAGCTGAAGAATTCCAAAGGAATGCTGTTAATTTTGAAAGGAAAATACAACAAAGAATATCGTTTACATGTGAGAAAAAAGAAAAGTGACCGCGAGGTGTGCGCCTTCACACTAAAGTTTACGGTACGCGAAATGCAGGTGTGCTGCGCATCCACCAGAGATGAACTGAAAAATAGCACAGATCGCTTGACTGAGAGAGAACTCTGAAGCGCTCAGAGTGTTCTGTGAGTGAAAACATATCTGTGCTTAACTTATACTTAGCCTCCAACCCACACACTGGCGAGTAAAATCTGAGAATTTATTAGCCATTGGCTAATATTAGACATCATTTAGTCGCCCAGAGTAAAGATTTAGTCGCATATGCGAGTGATTTACTCACATTGTAGAGGGTTGTAAATGATTGGACTTCCTACCAGGACTCTTTCTACTGTGAGTGAACAGCAAATGCTGAGGCTAGCTGGCAGGATCATACAAGACCCTTCACATGTCTTGTTTTCTGTTTTTGAGTAGCTCCCCTCAGGACGAAAACATGATGAAAACTCATCATCCCATCCCTCAAAAATGTGTGTCGTCTTTATGTAACACGGATAAAAATACAAAGAACCCTGCAAATACCACTGGCCCACCCCAAAATAGCACACCTAATTGGCGCAGCCTAATTACAGGAGATAACCTAGAACTCCAGACTGCAGCGTGCACAAATGCGTGATCACCACATCAAGGCAGGGTTTGTGTTTATGTACTCGCTAGTGATCTTCAGATATCACATTCCTCAGACGGCAGTTAGGACTGGTCTGACAGAAGAGTGATGCCACACGGACATGCCGTCCACAAAGAAAGCCATTCTGAGACACTGTCAAGTGACTTCACATAGTGAAATGTCCATATTTACACATTTTGACAAGTTAGTTTAGTCTTGTTTTCTTATAAAGGCTGATCCTTTATAGACAATAACTGACTCGTCTGTCTTCTCTTCATCTCAAGGGCACTTTGAAATGCTCTTCTATTGATTTGATCTCTCTCAACAATTTACACAACATCTTATGCATTAGTAGTGTCATGTTTCAAAAGCTCTTTAGTTAAAGTGCCCTGAAAGCAAAGCGGAACTGTGATTTAGCAACTGTGAAAATGGCATGAAAGCTTGGTGGAAGATCGAAAGATTTGTTTGTATTTGATTTTCTTTTTTCTTTTTTTTATTGTGGTGTTGTAGATTTAATGGTGAAACCTAGAAAAAGGGGTGGATGTATCGGTTTTCTCTGACATAAAGTGGCAACAACTGTGAGAAACAAGAACAGAAAAAAGGCAGAGTTTACGTTACAAACATTTCTCTCAAAAACTGATTTAAATGAAGTGTGTGGCTGCCCTCTAGAGTTCAGTAGAGGTACAGTTCATGGGTTTATTCCAATATTATTTATTTATTTATGCTATGCTATTAAAATAACTTCAACCATAACGAATTTTAAGATTCAATTGTCAGTTTCACACGGTTCTTCAGAATTCATTGAAATGCTGATGTGCTGCTCAAGAAACATCCACTTTTTTCAGGATTATTTGATGAATAAAAAGTTTTGAACATTACTTTACATCAAATGTAATGGCTTAAAGCATAAAGTATGTAAAAGCATTAAAATGATTATGGTAACACATTACAACTTTACACTTTACAATAAGACGTAATTTGTAAACATTAGATAACTCATTAGCTAACAAACTCACAATGAGCAACTTTTTTCAGCATTAATCTTTGTTAATGTTAATAAAAATACAATTGCACATTTTTAATTCACATTACATTAATGTAAAGAGATACAACTTTCATAAAAAATGTATTAGTAAATGTTGAAAGTATAATATTAAATAAGAAATCACTATAATTGTCTTTCATTGTTAATGTTATCTATTATTAATAAACAAAACCTTTTATTCTTAAAATTATTAAGAATAAAAGTGATTTTTTTTTCATGATTCTGTTGTTGGGCTTTTGAGTAGATTACAATGTGTGATCAGCACTAGGGTTGCAACTGTGCATCACTCTCATTGCTTATTAGCCTGAGAAACATCACAAAAAGATAAACTATTCGAGATGAGGGATGTGAAGATTGATGGAGATAGAGATGAAAAAACAATGCAGTGTTGCTATGGCTATGTTCCTTTTTTGCAGCTCTTACTCCCCAGTTAATAATTCATGACTTGAGCTTTGAAAAACAGCCAGACTGAGAAGAGAGACATACAGTACACAATATAGGTACAGCAGCTGAACAATGAACAGCTCTTGACTAAAAATTGGTCACCATAGCACTTTGGCTTGACTCAAATGCACACATTTCTCACTTCTGTTTCTAAAAACTACCTGCCAGAAGCTGTTATATAAAATCCTGTAAGCACCCACTAACCTACACACAATAACCAAGACCATCTCTCTACGATTACGTAATGTCTAAGTGGGCTGCGCATCACACATTCAGTCAAATCTCTCAGTAACTGTGAAATGTGTGTTCTTCTGAAGCGCTACAGAAAGAATGTAAAACAATTAGATATGCATTTCCTTCAGGAAATCATAATTAGTTATGAGAACAAATTGGTGTCATAACTGTGGTTTAGATTTTGAATAACAACATTCGAACAATCTATTAAGCCAACAGGAAATTTGAAGTTCATAGATAAAAAGATACAAAGCACATTTAAGCCCAAAATGATCTACAATATTCAGGTATGGCGAGTTCTGATCCAGAAAGCATTTCTTTGTCATGAGAACCTAAACACATCTAGACAATGCAAATAGGTTTTACAGATTTATAAGTCAAAGTATCGTACTGGCTAAAATGCATCCTTTAATATACAATTATATGGCTTGTACTGTAAAAATAAAACTGAAATTCTCTTCACTAATTGTAAAGCAGGATATGAGCCCCAAGACTAAATTACAACATCAAATCATCTACGATAAATGCGCCCACACACTCACAAACCCACAGCTGAGTGCCACCTAAAGGGACTATTTGACAGACCTGTGCAAGCTTTTCTTCACATTGGATCATCATATATTACAGATTATTAGAATGATTAGCAAAACATTTCAAGCAAAATGAAATGCATTCACAAATGGTTTCAGCAACTGAATGTAAATATTTACAAACCCTCAAGTAAACACACATGGTTCAGAGCAATGAAGTGAGCAATGCCGGCTGCCTACGTTTGTCTGAACTACACGTAATGAATAAAGCACAGATGCAAAAGCTGTTTGTGCCCAGTGAATCCTTACTGGAACCTATGAGTATCAAAACAACTGAAGTATGAGCAACCTGGCATACAGTAACAAAAAAGGGAGCTCCAAAAGTCTGAGAGTATTATAAAATGTTTCTACAATCTATTTATCTATCTATTTCTCTCTATACACACACACACACACATATATCATATTTTCGTTGTTTGATCTTTTAAAATCTTTATTTATTTTTATATGTAGATTTCGAATGCTTGATGTTCAGTGTGGCTTTTTCACGTAAATAAAACGGATTTGCATCTAAAGTCTTTGTTAATGAAGTTTACATGTACATTTACTACACCCTGGTGAAAGCACATAAATAACTGACGGAATATAATTATTCAAGATAGTAACAAATGTCATCTACATTACAGTATCCATGTCACATATATTGCACGTCAATATAATTAACTGCACAAATGAAACAATGCTAATGCAATTGCTACTGCAAAACTCCAGGGTGCTCCACAGATGTGACATTTTTACTTATTAATTAGTAATTAAATAATGGGGGGGGGGGGATCTGTCACGACTTACCTTGTTTAGACAAAGGAGGAGGAGGCGATTGCTGCCATGCAGAATACAAAATCATCCAATTTCCTGAAGGTAAAATATATTATCGTTGATGCTTGGTCGTGATGAACTGTGTCATGAGTAACTTAGATGTGTGTCTCATAAGCGCGCAAAATTAAACCACGTTTTCAATATTTACGTCACGCGCGGAATTTCAGCGTATCTTTGACAAAAGCTGCACACGCCGTGCTGTCCACAAATGCCGTCTAGGTAGGCAGCACACTCGGTTTTGAGCACAGCCATCCACTATTACATTGTCATAATCACCGCAGACATCTATCTCGATTACAGCTACATGTAAATTAACGTTACGTTTATTCAGCTTCGTGAACCCAGAACGCCGATGCCAATCATTTAGAGAACACAAGATATTTGTAATTATGCAAGTGACAATTTGAAGCCAAATCTGTTGTGTTGTGTTTGTTATCAACAACAGACAAACAAACACAATCTGTGCTGCTGGTCTGGCCTTCCTCACGGCTTCTTCGTCAATTTTAGGCGGTTTCACAAATGAAAGAGCACTGGAATGAAAACACGATTACATTTCACACCGTAAAAGCATCGAGCACAAAACAGAATACCTTGTGTGTTCGTGTACAGCAGTTTATATGTTCATATCTTTATCCAAGCGTCGTCGCTCAATTCTGCTATTTTCACTTCACTGGTCTTGCGTCTCGCATCGACTGACAGAAAAAGACGACCGCTGAGGATGGCGCAGCTCCGCCCTTGGCGACCAATCAGAGCGCAGATATTTACCAAAGGAGAGAAATGGAGATCGCTGATTGGCTCAGAAGCAAGCCCGTCTGTTTCCTTCCATCCATTAGGTTCTGGAGCGCCTGGATGGATGCTGCTGGATACTGACAGGTGCACAGTGGCAAACAACCCAGACAAAAAGCATCAAATGTAATATTTTAATGGAGTCTACCTTTAAAAGAGCACAATTTCATTAAAACTGCAAATTGGAGTTTCTCTTCAAGTCGCTCCCAATGCAGTTTGAAAACATGTTGTAATTTAATTGCGTAGTACCAATGGTACAAAACTGATGATCAGAACTTCATCAGACTTTACATGAGCAAAAATGTATACACTACAAGTCTAATAATAAGTCTTTGCTCACGGGCTGCATTTATTTGATCAAAAATTCAAAACCGTGTTAAATGATTATGATTAATTTTCAATATGCTGTTTTGTGTCTGTTATCAATTAGGCTGCTATTGTTTCTCAATTAATAACAATGGTTTTTATTATTATTAATACCGAAAACAGTTTTTGCTGCTTAATTGGATCATGTGCAAATTGTAATAAGCCTTGGGGAGCATTAGAGACTTCTTTCAAAAACATTTTGAAAAACTATTGACCAGCAGTGTAAGCTGTGTGTGTGATATACATTATGAAAAACTGCACAAACACGAGAATTTGAGAAAGATCACTCATTCATGGGGTATTTTGTCTTTTATGATAATTTATAAACAATCAACAGGCTTTTTTTTAGTAAGAGTATAAAAACACTGTGTCATATACAATGATTGAAGTACACTGAAAAAAATGATTCATTGAATTTACTAAAAATAATTGAAGGTAAGTGGTTGCAATCAATTTATTAGCTACATTTAGTTGACTAACTTTCAACATATTTTTTTTTAATTAAATGCAGCTAAAATAAATTGTATCATTTTTTTCAGTGTACAAGGATATCCTTGACTTGCTAGAGTCACTGGTAGATGGACTTCTTCAGATTGTCGATTATACATTTCTTGTTAAATTCCATGAGCATTCAAACTATTAACATATTTACATCTGACTTTGAATATTTGTTCACATATCTTGAGGTGGGTAGAAAAAAATCCAACTTATAAATAGTCTACATGAGTATAAATATGAAATGCTTTTGCATCATTGTAAAAAAAAAACAACAACAATGTATTATCTTATATAACTGAATGATATGCACCACTTTATCTTGATCGCATGCTTCTGTTCAGTCAGGAATGATTTAGAGGCATTCCCTTTAATGTGTCTTTTCTGTGAAATGGCAGAGCAAGCATTAAAAAAACCTTTGCTGTATATTACAAATAACTTCTCAAATTCAACCTCAAAACCACATATCAAAACATTTCCATTAAAACATGCCCTTCATGTAAATAATGATTTAAAGTTCCTTGGATCCCTCTAAGATGTGTTCTGCAGTAAATACTGACAGTCTTGTGCATTGCGTTTTGTAGTCATTGATTTTCTTCTTTAAAATTATTTTGAGACAAACAACAAGCTCAGCTCAGGGGCTGTGAGCCAGACATGGCGTTTAGGGAGGAAATGGACGCTGGAGGGGTCCGAGGCTCTCGTCTAGCTAAAGTGATCAAAAATGCTTCTCCTAATGGAAAAAAAAGTGAAGCTAGAGTCATATGTCTAAAAAGAGCACTCTATACTGCAACCCAAACGGCAAGAATCACAGTTCCATCCTTTCACCTAAATTGTTCCAGCAAAGACTGTCATTCTCCTGTCTGAACATAGATAATGAGTATGATACCATTTACTCACTGACTCTTTCACCCATATTGGTTATCCATGTCTGCCAAAGACAGTCGTGGCAAGGGAATTTTTGCTGGGTATTCAGCATTGCGAGAGGTCTCCATGTAGATGGTGGAGCTGGTGAGACTCTTACGGTCTTTCTTTGGCACCGAGCGCCGCTGCCAGCGGCAAAGGAGAAGCTCCACCTGCTCTCTGAAGAAGCTGGTGGTCAGGGTGTAGAGGATGGGGTTAAGAGCACTGTTGATTGGAAGAATGAAAATCACCACCCAGGAGTTTATTGTCCCTGCAGAGATAAACATAGGGCATTCATGTTAACAACAGAAGATTTGATTGTACTGATAATCTTAAATTCTGTAATACACTGGGCCAGAGGTAGCTGGGTCATTTTCAGAAAAAAACATTTTTCCATTTGTGCATACAAACAAAAAACAAACAACAAAAAAAACTGAAATTTATTCAATTTGGAAAGGCTACTGCTGAACTTTTATTTGAATTGTATTTATTTTATTTTAAAGTCAAGGCCTAAAATGCCAGGAACAAATATTTATTGTTACAAATTTAAAACTGTTATTTTAATATATAACTCATATTAGTCTTTTTGTGCTCCGTATTATAAATTGCACATTATATTAAGATATTTGTCTTTCAAAAAAAAAAAAAAAAAAATTCTAAATGTTACAGGGCTGAAGATCTGTGCAAAATGTCTAATCCCAGTCTTATAGCTAGCCACCGTCATTGCACTATATATTATTCACCATCAGTATTCATGAACAATATTTTCTGTAAAAACTTTATAACTACACTGTTTTTAACCACAACAGAGGTAAAAATGCAAATGTAATGAAATACTGATAAAGAAACTTGCCTCTGTTTTAACTACAGCATGTAAAAAAAAAAAAGATGCATTCCACCAGAGGATATACAGGTTACATACCTGGAATATCAACATTTAGCAGAGAGAGTGTTTTGACCAAAAATATGGGTATCCAGCAGAGGGCATCAGAGAACACAATAAAGAAAAAGCGGTTGGCCACGGCCACATCTTTGTGTAGCCGACTGCGCCCACAGTTTTACCCGCTTTCCCACCTTTTTTGTTTTCTGTGGCATTGATGCCGGTTTTACAGATGGAACAGAACATGCTGGAGTAGGAAATGACAATCACCAAAAACGCCACCAGATTAAGACCTGTAAATACAAAATACACAAATATTTCAGGATGTGCATGAGGACTGACATAGGAAAGTGATGATTTGAATTGTGGATACTCAATTTAGGGTGACCAGACAGCCCTGTGTAGCCTACTCGAGAATTTCATGAACTAAAAGTTTAAAAGAACGGCTTATTGGAATATTTTGTAATATTATAAATGTTACTGTCACTTTTTAACAATTTAATGCATCCTTGCGGAAATAAAATAGAATTTATTATAAAAACGAAAAACAAAAAAAAAAACATTACTTGCCCCAAACTTTTAAATTGTAATGTATCACAGTATATCCACAAAAATATTATGCAGCACAACTGACAGCAACATTGATAACAATAATAAATGTTTCTGGAGTACCAAATCAGCATATTAGAATGATTTCTGAAGGATCATGTGACACTGAAGACTGGCAGTAATGACAGCTGAAAATACACTTTGCCATCAAAGGAAAGAATTACATTATAAAACATATTCAACTTGAAAACAGTTATTTTAAATTCTTGATGTTTCAAAATATTATTTTGATAAAACAAATTCAGCCTTGGTGAGCATAAACGACTTCTTTCAAAAACATATAAAAAAATCTTAATATCAAATTTTGAATGGTCTATATATTAATAATAGTAATTAAAACTAAGAAAAATACATGAAAACACATCAGTAAACATCAAATCTGTGAAATGATTCGAACCTAGAAATATCCCTGTGGAGTATCCTTTGGCTATTGGTTTCTCCAGCCTATCAGAGTGCAGAGGAAAACAAACTCCATTTCGCCCATAATAGTTCCCAAACAGGTCTTCATTTAGCAAGGGAACAGCTGCTATGACAAATCCCAGAATCCAGATGAAGGCCAGAACCAACACTGTCTGCAGCTTCCCAGGCCGCAGATGGCTAAACGGGAAAACGATGACTAGGAACTTCTCTAGTGTCAGGTAGGTGAGGAGAAGAACAGATACTTCAGAGGAGAGCATGGCAAGAAAGCCAATCGTTCGGCATTCCACGCTATCCATCCAGATAAGAGCATTCCGGTTATATTCGCCCCGAAATTTCACATCAAATATCCCCAGGAAGAAGAGATAGACTCCCATCAGACAGTCAGCAACTGAAAAACATTCAAGCGAAAGAATCAAAACAATGACAATGATCCTCAAGCATGTGATAGAGTGCTTAGCACAATGAAAAAACTGTAGGCTTCTACACATAAACGTAAAGTGAAATCTGTGCCAGCCACAGGAAGATAACTTGGTTTGTTCCTCATCCAAGTTCTTCAATCCTCATTTCATAACTTTACAATGAAAGTCAGCATCTGTACTGATTATGAAATTGCTATGTCTGGTATCATCAGGTCACTACATGTTGGTTTAAATTGATTTAAAACAGTAGTGACTAGCCCCTGCTGTATAAATCTGTGCAATGGATATTAATCTTGACAGCACAAATTCTGTTCCTCATTACCAATACAAAAACAAACTCACAGTGTGACCAGAAGTGGCTTGGAGTTCCTTGCCAGTTTATTTTAGGCCTTTCTATTCTGAGGTGTGAAATATTTGACAACTGCTCATTTTCTGGTTCGCCCACAATACATTTAGGAAAACTGCAACTGTCACAAAAGCTTATGAGAAAAGAGAACATGTTTAATGTGAATAATATATAAACGCATCCTTGTTCATTATAGTTTGAGAGAGTACATCATGAATCAGAGCCAGACAATGGTAACACCATCTGTGGTAGCAGGTGATCTTTGATTCTGACAGCTTAGCAAAGGTGAGCACAGGGAGACTATTCATGTCAGCAAACAGTCAAAGGTAAAGGCCAAGCTCCTGTTCCTACTGAACACACTGAAACGGCTGAGATGAACAGAACAAGCATAGACAGAGACTGTGAACTGTGAATGTGACACCAGTAAATAACAACCCTCTGTGATCACAATGACCTTCATCTGACACATCTTGGGAAGAGAGTAGTATCATGCAGCTCAACAGGACAATCATTCATTCAGATTATTTTGTCTGCACGCTTACAATTTAATTATATTCAGTACATCAATAATTAATATGTATAATAAAAAGTTACATAAATCAAATATAAAATCGAATTAATTGCACTCCTACACACACATATACACTTTTTAATTTAATGAATTATATGTAAAAATCAATATGTAATATTCAATTACATAAATTAAAGTTTATATTTTACGTTTAGTCATTTAGCAGACGCTTTTATCCAAAGCGACTTACAAATTAGGAAAATAGAAGCAAACAAAACCAACAAAAGAGCAGTAATATGCAAGTGCTGTGACAAGTCTCAGTTAGCCTAACGCAAAGGTATTTTATATTATATAGCTATGCTATTATGTACAGTGGGTACGGAAAGTATTCCGACCCCCTTAAATTTTTCACACTCTTGTTATATTGCAGCCATTTGCTAAAATCCTTTAAGTTAATTTTTTTCCTCATTCATGTACACACAGCACCCCATATTGCCCGAAAAACACAGAATTGTTGACATTTTAGCAGATTTATTAAAAAGAAAACCTGAAATATCACATGGTCCTAAGTTTTCAGACCCTTTGCTCAGTATTTAGTACTATTTTTGCTGTGACACTCATATATTAACTCAGGTGCTGTCCATTTCTTCTGATCACCTTGAGATGGTTCTACACCTTCATTTTAGTCCAGCTGTGTTTGATTATACTGATGGGACTGGATTAGGAAAGCCACACACCTTTCTATATAAGACCTTACAGCTCACAGGGCATGTCAGAGCAAATGAGAATCATGAAGTCAAAGGAACTGCCTGAAGAGCTCAGAGACAGAATTGTGGCAAGGCACAGATTTGGCCAAGGTTACAAAAACATTTCTGTTGGACTTAAGGTTCCTAAGAGCACAGTGCCTCCATAATCCTTAAATGGAAGATGTTTTGGACGACCAGAACCCTTCCTAGAGCTGTTCGTCCGGCCAAACTGAGCTATCGGGAAGAGCCTTGTGAGAGAGGTAAAGAGAACCCAAAGATCACTGTGGCTGAGCTCAGAGATGCAGTCGGGAGATGGGAGAAAGTTGTAGAAGTCAACCATCACTGCAGCCCTCCAAAAGTCGGGGCTTTATGGCAGAGTGGCCCGACCTCAGTGCAAGACACATGAAAGCCCACATGGAGTTTGCTAAAAAACACCTGAGTGACTCCAAGATGGTGAGAAATAAGATGCTCTGGTCTGATGAGACCAAGATAGAACTTTTGGCCTTAATTCTAAGCAGTATGTGTGGATAAAACCAGGCACTGCTCATCACCTGTCCAAAAGTGAAGCATGGTGGTGGCAGCATCATCATGCTGTGGGGGTGTTTTTCAGCTGCAGGGACAGGAGGATTGGTTGCAATCGAGGGAAAGATGAATTTGGCCAAGTACAGGGATATCCTGGACTAAAACCTTCTCCAGAGTGCTCAGGACCTCAGACTGGGCCGAATTTTTACCTTCCAACAAGACAATGACCCCTAAGCACACAGCTAAAAAATAACCAAGGAGTGGCTTCACAACAACTCTGTAACTGTTCTTGAATGGCCCAGCCAGAACCCTAACTTAAACCCAATTGAGCATCTCTGGAAAGACCTAAAAATAGCTGTCCACCATCGTTTACCATCCAACCTGACAGAACTGGAGATCTGCAAGGAGGAATGGCAGAGGATCCCCAATCCAGGTGTGAAAAACTTGTTGCATATTTCCCAAAAAGACTCATGGCTGTTTTAGATCAAAAGGTTGCTTCTACTAAATACTGAGCAAAGGTCTGAATACTTAGGACCATGTGATATTTCAGTTTTTCATTTTTTCTTTTTTAATAAATCTGCAAAATGTCAACAATTCTGTGTTTTTTTCTGTCAATATGGGGTGTTGTGTTTACATTAATGAGGAAAAAAAATTAACAAAAGATTTTAGCAAATGGCTGCAATATAACGAGTGAAAAATTTAAGGAGGTCTGAAAACTCTCCGTACCCACTGTATATATGAATATATTATATTATAGATAAAAGATAAGTCAAAAAAGGAAACAATATAGAAAATGCTTGTTAGAGGCAAGCATTTAGACCCTCTATTCTACTGAATGAGAGTGGCAATGATATGGGTTCAAGTGTTTTTTTTTTTATATAATTAAATGTATGCAAATAAAACTTTCAATTATTCACAGTATATATAATATGCTGTAATACAATAAATTAAAGCCATCTTTAGCTAACATTAAGTCAGAATTTTTTAATAAGTATAAAGAATTATTATAGCTTTTATTATAGATTTGTTAATTTATTACATTGTTTTATCATTAATAATAATGTACAAATGATAAAAATGTGACCCTGGACCACAAAACCAGTCTTAAGTCGCTGGGGTAATTTGTATCACTAGTCAAAAACACACATTATGGTTTCAAATTATGATTTTTTTTTATGCCAAAAATCATTAGGTTATTAATTAAAGATCATGTTCCATGAGATATTTTGTAAATTTCCTACTGTAAATATATCAAAACTTAATTTTTGATTAGTAATATGCATTGCTAAGAACTTCATTTGGACAACTTTAAAGGCGATTTTCTCAATATTTAGTTTTTTTTGCACCCTCAGATTCCAGATTTTCAAATAGTTGTATCTCGGCCAAATATTATCCTATCACAACAAACCATACATCGATGGAAAGCTTACTTAACCAGATTTCAGATGATGTATAAATCTCAATTTCGAAAAATTTACCCTTATGACTGGTTTTTGTGGTCCAGGGTCACAAATTATTATCAAAAAAAATACCTATCCGGCCCTTTCTTGAGTTTGGAAAAACTTCCTCTGCCACAGCTTTACTGAAATATTAGTAGATGTGCTTATTGTCGGTACATCAGGAAGTGATCGGACTGTGGAACAGTCTGTAACTTTACCCTTTAAATAAGTTCCAAAGCTTATGAAGACAAACTTTCTTAGTAGGATTACATATGCATGCATAAATGCTGAGGAACAAAAACTCAAACATGCACAAGTATATACACAGACACAAAAGCAAACCATATCATAATAGGCTTAACTGTCAACTTCCACTATTCAGATAAATTCCTTTACCTATTGTTAACCTGGGCTTTTCCACTAATACCCCCATTCATGAAGGCTGCATATCTGGGCATAGTTTCTCTCCAAGGATTTTTTTTTTCTTTCTTGCTATTGCAGAATGTCCCACCAACTTTTTTTAGTTTTTTTTTTTTTTTTTAAGTCTGGCCATGAGGACTTTTATGATACTGTTACAGACAGATGACAGTGTGAGTGCTTGTATTTGTGTTGGTTGCAACAAGTTATGAATAATAATAATAATTATTATTTTTATTATCTATATATTAGATTGTTAAATATAGCTGAATTATAACTCAATAATAATACAATAATAACTAATTTAATTATTAATTAGTCTATTGTCTTAGTTACATAATTAAATTAAAAAATAAATATAAATAATTAAGTAATAAATAGATAGATTTTAAATAGTATTTATTAATATATGAAGTTTACAGAACAAAAACCAGACTGATCTTAAAGGCAGTTACTGGATTATTATTATTAATCCAGTTCATGTTCAATTTTATTTGTATAGCACTTTTCAAAATGCATATTGTTTCAAAGCAGCTTTACAAAAAGTATGTTTTCACCGTTACACTCAGGAAGTAATCTGTTATTTGTCAGAGTAATATCCGTATGGCTGTAGTAGCTATAAGGTAATACAGGTTATGTGTTAGCATCATGTAATCATTTAAGCAGACATAATGAATATGTTAGATGATTACAGCTTGTGATCATAATGACTACAATATAAGGTTAGTATCTGACAATTTTGTATGTCAATCCGAGGCTGGCGTCATCCAAAGTCATCATCTTCTTATTATTTTTATTATTATTCTTTTTTGCCTTCCATGTAATCAAATGATCAACAGGTTTCAGCTGTACTTACAACACAGGACTTTGATGCAGGCTGCATGCAGGTTGTTCTCTGCTCTAATGAAGGAGCGCATTCCGATAACAAAGAGATTCCCAAAGCAGGTGATGAAGGCCATAACCCAGACGGACACCCGCAGAACATGGCTGGCTAACAGGTCTTCCACTGATGAAATGCCATCTGTATTAGGTTTACATTTCCGAACATGTGGGGCATAGGAACAATACTGAAAATCCTTAAAATATCTATAAAAAAAAAAAGAGAGAGAGAAATGCACAAACAACATATTATAGCTGAGCATCCTGCTTATGCAGCTTAATAAGCAGACCACACAATGAGAGGTACATACATGTGGGACAAGTTCCCCATGGGAAGAAACATCTTGGTGGTTATATCAGGAATTTCAATGCCCTCCAAACTTCTGTTAAACACATGAATGTTGTATTTCATGTAACACCTACTAATAGGGTCTTAAAAGACATTCTTTTGAAAAGCAGATCATGCAGTGCTGATACTTACAGAGACTGAAGTTGGACTAGGTGATCGAAGTAGCTGGCATGAATATGGAGTGAAGGATTATGGGATATGTTCCTGCAAAAGTAAATGGAATATGTCAGCCAAAAATGTTAATTCTGATTATTTCCTGATCAAATTCCAAATCGTTTTTTCTTTAAACAGAATTTTTAAAGGTACAAAAAGGACATGAAACACTCGTCTGCTAAATTCAAAGTCTTCTGAAGACCATCAGTTTTTTGGCATCAATAATGTCAACACACCATTTTTGATTGAAATGCAGATGTATGCTACAAATGAGCTTAGGTGAACTTTGGTGAGGCTCTAAATACTGCTAGAACACTTTTATTGTGCTTTTTTTTTAGGTTGACAGCTCTCAAATGAAGACTTGTTTGTTCCATGGAAGAAATAACAGCACACAGGCTTGGAAGGACATGAGGGTGAAAGAATGACAGAATTGTTCCTTTTGGAGTGAAATATCCCTTTAAAAAAACGTTATTTCATAGTATTGTGGTGCTGTTTATTGCATTGCGTGCACTGACCAATTCAACACTTTTGAAATAAACGATGTGACTTGATATGTGCATGACTCACAGTTTCTGCAGATATTGTAAACTCCTGAAAGTGTTCTTAGGAAGATCGGAAATTCTGTTACAAGACAAATCTCTAAAAAAATATAAAGAAGGAGAAACAAATACATCAGTTAGATAAGTGAAATCCATGTGCATAGAAAGAGATCTCAATTAGGATGTCAGTGCATAACATTTAAACAAAGTTATCACTCTCAAATCCCAAGATTTCATATCCTTTCCAGATTATGTACTGCGGTACTCACAGTTCAACCAAAGATCCAAGAGAATTAAAGGCGTTTTCTGGAAGGATCTTGATTTTATTGTCATGCAGTGATCTGGGCATAAAAATTGAGAGAACAAAATTAATGTTACTTTCCAATGAGACTAAACTACACCATTTTCATTGTTGTGGAAAGCCTCAAAGAACAGCCACTGGCCTGTGAAACAGCCAGATGATAACGAAATCTTACTGCTTTCTGCTGCATTTTCCAACTTATTTGTCCAGCAAGGGCAAGCTGACCCTATTTGCAGAGATACCCATCTCACCATGAAAGTCTAATTTAAGATATGTCTGACACTTCCCCACATCTATTACAATAGAGAATGGCACATCTAAATAACAAACTAATAGAGCCTTGAGAAACGCCTGGAAGGGGTATTGTTGTCGGCTTCAGAGACGTCGGTCTGTCCGCATGACCCTGACAGAATCTTTCTGTCTTCACACCATTCCTGGGAGACATTCTGCTTTCATCTATACACAACACAACACAGCTTTAGGAGGAAATCAGGACTATGGCTGCAAAGGAGTAAAATTCACAGGTGCTCTCTGAGAAACTGGGATTAGATTCCCCTAATTTTATTCTCAAAATGTAATCAACCAAAAACTAGTCAGCCCGCAAATAAACATCCCAAGGAAAAAACTGATGGGTTAAAACTGCAGTGCAGCTCTATAGCTTTTCTTCAAGTAATATCAGTTGCATCAAACTTCATGGTAACACTTAATTTTAGGGACCAATACTCACTGTTAACTAGTTGCTGCATATTACTAGCATATTGGTTGTTTATCAGTACTTATAAACCACATATTAATGCCTTATCCTGACCATATTCTACATCCCTTAATCCTACCCAATACCTAAACATAACAACTACCTAACTTACTATTAATAAGCAGCAAATTAGTTTCTTGAATTATTTAATTTTGTTCAGGGAAAACTGAAACTTTACATATTCTTCACAAAAATTCGAACAACTAATGGCCCAGTCAACCACATCAACACATTCATTCTTAAAAATAAAGGTGCTTCACGATCCCATAGAAGAACCTTTTTTGTCTAAAGGGTTCCATAAAGAACCTTTAACATTGGAGAACCTTTCTGTTTCACAAAAGGTTATTTGGGGCAAAAGAAGGTTCTTCAATTATAAAAATTTAAGAAAGAGATGGTTCTTTAAAGAACTTTGACTGAATGGTTCTTTGTGGAAACAAAAATGGTTCTTCTATGTCATCGCTGAAGAACCTTTTGAAGCACCTTTAGTTTTAAGAGTGTACTGTGATCAAAGCTAGTTCTCAGTTCCCTGTGGTAGACCAGGTGATTTTTGCTTTGGTGTACTGCAAAATGGCAGTAATTTACAAAAGGAAAGGAAAGGACGTTATGTGTGGCCAAATATGGTCTCCCATACTCAGAATTTGTGCTCTGCATTTCACCCATTCAAATGCACACACACAGCAGCGAGTAGTGACAAACACACACACACCTGGAGCAAGAGGCAAGCCATTTCTGCTGAGCAGTGGGGTTTCATTGCCAGTTGCTTCAAGGGTTCAACCTCAGTCGTGTTCTTGATGGTGGAAAGAGATCCTGGCCATTCCCTGCCCCCCCCTACATCCCTGCTGGTAAGACTCGACCTGCACAACCTTCCGGTTATACAAGTTCGACTCTCTAACCATCATGGCCACGACTGGCCCCACGTGGTTTAAAACAGACAGATTCGCGACACAGCGCGAGTTAGCAAGCGTCCTTACAGTGTAAACTGATGGACTTACAGAATCATACCTGAAACAGAAAACGAATAAATACAGTAATATTTCCTCCTCACTTCGGAAACTGTGGGCTTCGACACGGATGCACACACATGTCAACTTTTCCCCGCAGGAGAAGAGTTTCTTTGACGGGAGAAGGCCATGGTCTCAAAATGAAAGATGAATGATGCAACACAACACCAGCAGGGGTCACTCATACTTAATTAAATAAATAAACAGTTAATTTTGCTGAAATACATAATACATGAAACAGTTTTGATGCTATATTATTGATTGTTTATGTTGCTAAGGTTGGTTGCTAAGGGTGTTGCTCAGTGATACACAGAACCATTGGGTGAAGCGGTCATAGCTGTGCTCGTCACTGTGATAAAACACAGCTTGCGAACCACAGAATTGGAGACTGGACTTAAAAAATATATATCTAATATATATATATATTATTATATATACATATATTAATATATATACACCACTTATATACATATAGATGTATATATTTATATATAGATATATATATATATACAGTGGGTGCAGAAAGTATTCAGACCCCCTTAAATTTTTCCACTCTTTGTTATATTGGCCATTTGCTAAAATCATTAAGTTAATTTTTTTTTCGCTCCATTAATGTACACACAGCACCCCATATTGACAGAAAAACACAGAATTTTGACATTTTTGCAGATTTATTAAAAATTTAAAACTGAAATATCACATGGTCCTAAGTATTGAGACCCTTTGCTCAGTATTTAGTAGAAGCACCCTTTGATCTAATACAGCCATGAGTCTTTTTGGGAAAGAAGTTTTTTCACACCTGGATTTGGGGATCCTCTGCTATTCCTTCTTGCAGATCCTCTCCAGTTCTGTCATTTTGGATGGTAAACGTTGGTGGACAGCCGTTTTTAGGTCTCTCCAGAGATGCTCAATTGGTTTAAGTCAGGGCTCTGGCTGGGCCATTAAAGAACAGTCACGGAGTTGTTGTGAAGCCACTCCTTCTTTATTTTAGCTGTGTGCTTAGGGTCATTGTCTTGTGGAAGGTAAACCTTCGTCCCAGTCTGATGTCCTGAGCACCCTGGAGAAGGTTTTCATCCAGGATATACCTGTACTTGGACGCATTCATCTTTCCCTCAATTGCAACCAATCGTCCTGTCCCTGCACCTGAAAACGCCGCCGCCCCAGGGCACTGCTCAGGTCTTCCATTTTCGGATTTTTATTCAAACATTCCATAATCCCCTTGACAAGGATTGAGGTCGTCGTCGTGCCTTATTGAAGTGCTTTGGGTCTCCGCAGCTCTTCACCTCTAGGGGATCTGATAGTGAATGAAGGGGGTCCAGCAACGTTTAGCTATTCTGTGTTGGTCTCATCAGACCAAGAGAAGGTCTTTAATATTGTCGATTGCAATCCAGCTGCTGGAGGCCGGGATGCCAAGATATTAGATCTAGATGGAATTAGATGTCAGAGACAAAAACAAGGCCATGCGGTCTAGGGAAACTTCTATAGTTGCCTAGGAGGTGCTTGGGGGCATCTTGGGTCTCTGAGTGCGTCATGCCCACTCTGGGCCATTAGAAAGGCACCTCTCTGGGATGGTGCGGCAGGATGGGGACGTTCTACAAACTTCCGTCTCGCCCGACGGCAGTCTCGTACGATCACCACATGAGCTTGGTCTTGTTCTGGTCACCGATAGCTCGGGGGGTTTGGCCGGACGATGAGGCACACTCTAGGTGAAGGTCTGGTCGCCAAACGTCTTCCCAGTTAGGATGTGATGGAGCCCACGGTGCGGCTTAGACGCTTTTCGAGGCAGGCAGAGCTCATTTAAGGTATGGTCATAGACAACCAAAGACGAGTGATAGTATACCAACACACGTACAGTCACGGGTATCCTATCACAAAAAAACCCACAAACCTCCACTCACGATAAAAAAAAAAGAAAAAAAAAAAAAAGAGAAACACAAAATCCCGTCTGAGATCTGCTTTGAACCACACGAGTTTCAATAAAGCAAAAATTGGGTCTAATACTACACCACCCAGCCTCCTCTAAAAAGGCGAAACAAAAAAAATGTGACAACATCAAAGTTGCAGGGTCAAAAGGGATCTCACATTCTCCACTCCCGGAAGACACAAGGAAAGAAAACAAAATAAACAAAGAAGGAGAGGGTGGTAAAAACAAAAATAGCAACAACTAAGGAAAAAAGAAAAAACACAAGAAATGTTCTATCTGTAAATCTATAAATAGATACCTAAACGAAAAGGTATATCGGAATGTCATAGAGGGGGGGGAATCATTGGGCAGTAAAAAATCCTGTAAAAACCTCAAAAAAAAAAAAAAAAGTAAAATAAGGAGTCTGGGACAAAGGGTATAGGTCTTGGGAAAAAAAAAAGTGAAAAAAATAAAAAAAAAAAAAAAATCGCTCGATCGTATAAAAAAAAAAAAAAAAAAAAAAAAAAAAAAAAAAAAAAAAAGGGGGATGGGGGGGGGGGGGGGGGGGGGAAATGAAGAGATCAGATGTAAAAGGTGGTTTGATCACAAGTTGGTGTGGTAGGGAGTGGGGGATGATAGTCTGTAGGTAGAAATAAAAAAAAAAACATCAAGATAAGTTTGAGAGGTAAAGAAAAAAAAAAAAAAAAAAAAAAAAAAAAAAAAAAAAAAAAATGAGGGGAAAAGGGGGTGTCGGTGTTGTGGGCCATGAACACTCATCAGAGGATACATCTAGGGTCTAGAGGAATGCATGCGGCGCGAGCTCGGCCCGGCAGTTCCTTTGACCTCATGATTCTCATTTGCTCTGGCATGCACTGTGAGCTTTAAGGTCTTATATAGACAGGTGTGTGCTTTCCTAATCAAGTCCAATCAGTATAATCAAACACAGCTGGACTCAAATTTAGGTGTAGAACCATCTCAAGGATGATTATAAGAAATGGACAGCACCTGAGTTAAAATATATGAGTGTCACAGCAAAGGGTCTGAATACTTGGGACCATGTGATATTTCAGTTTTTTTCTTTTTTAATAAATCTGCAAAATGTCAACAATTCTGTGTTTTTCGTTCAATATGGGGTGCTGTGTGTACATAAATGAGAAAAAAAAATTAACTTAAATGACTTTAGCAAATGGCTGCAATATAACAAAGAGTGACCAAATTTTAAGGGGGTCTGATACTTTCCGTACCCCTAATATATATACACATACACACACACACACACACACACATATTGCTCTTTTTCTATATTTTAATTATTATCAGTGCAACCAGTCTGTAAGACACACATGGAATAGTAACTTAATGTGTGACACTGCAGAAAATGTGCGTTTGCAAATATATTCGGAATTTCTGATATGAACACTTTCAAATGTAATAATCTGAGGTTCTCTCAAGCGATGTTTCGCCACATTTCTGCAACTGAAGATGATTGCTGCTCGATATGGGTGATTCCTCTTGCCTGAACATCCATCAATCCATCTTCAAGTGAGTGGCTCCGTTACGAAGGAAAAAATTATGTATTTCCTATTGTTATTGCGTGGCCATTCGATATTTATCTCTTTTACCGAAGTAGTAGGGGCTGCTGCGGATGGTTACGGGTGAATGGGAGATAAGGTAGCGGGATGAGGTTGCCGCTAGTGCAGTTTCCGCACTGATTTGTTATGAGTTATACTTGGGGCAAGATTAACTGATTAGATGACGATTTTTTCATTAATTACTTCAATAAATTAAAATTTCAAACACCAAACATCGTATTGTGTCGCAGGGTGTATGGTACCTTGTCATCAGAAGTTGTGCGGGAGTCTGCGGGGTCTTTAGTTCTCGCAGTTGGTGTAGCTGGGAGGCATGGGGTCGCAGTGTTTGTAGGACCACTGGTAGTGGGGCGCCAGACGGAAATGTCTTTGCAAAATTTTGTTCCAGTGTGGTATGGCTGAGTGTCTGTCGAAGAACGTGTACTCAAAATCTTCATCGGTCAGAAGGTAAATATCACTGGGCAATTGAGGTCTGTGTGGTAGAACAGGCAGGGGATTCTCGCGTTTAGTCTAGGAGGGTGGGGGCGGCTTTTGAATCACGGTGTGCGTTGGGGGGTTGGCGGACAGGTTTGCGTATGGGGCTGCGGCATCGGCCGGCGGTCTGGTTTTGGGCGGGCGCCATGCGGGAAAGAGGCACGCGGTGAGTTCTTCGCGTGGGGCCCAGGGGCCGGTAAAACGGCCAGCTTCAGCTGTCGCGGTACTATCGTGCCCCCGAGGACAAACCCCGTGGGTCGGGACGACAAATAGAGGAAGAAAGGAGCCGCTATACTGGCCCGATGGAGGTGTAGGGGCGGATGACTCCTCAGCAGAAAGAAACGTGCCGGAGGCGTGTGCCGCACACGGCCGAGAACAAAAGCAAAGAGGGAAGGGGACAAGAGCTCGGTAACAGACGATGGCCAACCGAAGGGGGAATGGGTGTGGCTGCCTGAGCGGCGGGCACACTGTGCCCGGGGGGGGTCAAGGGAAACAAGAGCGCGAACAAACAAAAGAAAAGCCAGGGGGGACAACAGGGGATGGTCTGCAACCTGGGCACGGGGCTAAAGATACACAAAGGTTTGTTCGAAAGAAGGCTCGAAATCAAGCAACTCAAAAGCAGGACACTGATCAAGAAAGAAAGAAGCAGACAAGGGGCAGCGACCCGGGTGAGTTGTCACCGCGGGGTCCGCGGGCGGTCAGAAGGAAATGAAGTAGGTTCGAAACAAATCAAGGGACGAAACGTCGTCGAAAAAAAGGAGGCGACGAGCACGTGCAAAGAGAATAAAGTGTCTCTTCGAGGCGGGGGGTGTGCAAACAACCATGGCGGGAACGAAAACGAACAGGCCCAGGGCAACCGCGAGTGACGACGGGGAAAACGTCTAGTCTGTGGGAGAGGAGCGGAGGGAAACAAAAAAAACAGGAAGAACACTCGAGCCCGCATTGAAGCCTCTAAGAAGCCTGATAGGGGACGGATACTGAGTGAGGATGTCGAGTATGTATTGGTTAAAGAAATCGGGACAAACAGTGAGACAGGCCCGGGAAAGGAGAGAGTTAACAACAAATATCATGGGGGGGAATGACAGCTGTGAATGGAAAAGGGAAGGGTTTGGAGTTGGGGAGTAGGAAGGAAAAAGAAAGATCGGAAGGAAAGGCTGAGGGGGGGCGCGTGGGGGCACTGAACCGGGACCTAAGGTAAAAGGGCTCCTAAAGCGGGGCGGACACCCCAGCTATGACTAACCACGACAAAGCATGGCCTTTGAAGAGCGACCGAGGAGAAAAAAACAGGCGAGATCCAAACCGACAGGGAAACAAAAAAACAAGACACGTACCACAGGCAAGGAAAGGGGATGAAACAACTCACGCCATGGGGGCCAGGGAAAGTGGGACGGCCCAATATAGGAGAGCCCTCAGGGTAAAACAAGAAACCAACGAAATAAGACGGTACATGTTTGTGGCGGGGGTAAAGCAAATGAAACACTTACAGGTCAACGGGGAGCGCGGGCAGTCGTCAAAGGGGAAGAGTCACAACTCGACATTGTGCGCCCAAGGAGCCCGCAGAAAGATAACCAAGGAAAGAAATAAAAAAAAACAGCTGTAAAGTAAAAATACTATAAAGCCGGGAACTTCCGAGAGAGACACCGGGTACACTGACGAACTGAGAAAACCGCATCCCACGCTGCTTGCCTCCCAACAACAAAACAACTGTCAAGAGCCCAGGGCTTACAGGAAACTTGCCTCAGAAGCCCACGCCAATAAGGGTGTCAAGTCAGCGAGCACCCTGGCGCGAGAGGCCTGACTTTGCTAGTACGCGAGAGCTTTTTATCCAAACTGTCAGGCTGGGCTAGCAGATGGAATTGGGGTCATTCTGGCGGGAGTACAGGTGCTGGTGTGTCGTACAGGCGGCTGGAGCCTCGTGCATAGGGAGGTGCAAAAGGGGCACAGGGTGAGCAGAACGTAAGGTGTGCGGGCCATTGTGCCCACCTTCTGAACTGCCTAGATTACCGGGGGGGGAGTGAACTGTCCACAGAAAAGGTGAAAATGAGTCCTAAGTGCTCATTATGAAGGGAGAGACGCCCAAAAATTCACAAACGACACATTTGGCAAAGATACAGGCACTTTGAGAGGAGTTTTTATTGTTAACTCGAGATTTGTGACAGTCAATGTAGTCAGACCTGCATGTGCTATATAGCACAAGCAGCTTAATCTGGCCTATTGTGCGCTATAAACAAGTGTTTGACTGACATGTTAAAAAAGAAAACAGTTTGTTTTGTTCTCACTAACCTGAAAAACTGGCAGATCTAGATATTATTTCATCCCCAAAAGCACTCGTTGTATCACCCGGTACCTCGTAAACATGACTTTGTTTCCAAGTAGACTGATAATAAATCCTGCGTGCCCTTACTCCAGGAAGCTGCTTAAAATCTGCCAATCAGATTAAAGCTTGCCAGACACAGAAAATCCTTTCCAGTTTTGTGTGCAGTATGCATCAGACGGTCAGTAATTTGGCCTGGGGGGCAGTCCGTGGGTGTCCTGTCTAAGAAAAATCAGGCTTTAAGGTAATTGTTGACTATAAAACTTGAGCGAACACATCTTTAAAGCTTTTGAGTGTGGTCTTCTCTACAGGGTTCATCTAAGCAAAGTAACCGCTGACAGCAGCCTAAGCTATATTAAAGGGGTCCTATTATGCCTTTTCACGTTTTTAATTTTAGTCGGTGGGGGTGTTGGTTGTGGGGGGTTATGTTTGGGCATAAAAAAGATCTAGAAAGTAAAAAAATCTCAAAATCCACACCAAAGGGAGATATTTTGTTTAAAAAAAATCCCGGCTCGTTTGGACTACAGCGTTGGTTTCCGGGCTTTGTGATATCACAAAGCGGCCCATTAGAATATCTTTTAAAATAATTCCCGCCTACGGAAATTGTAATGGTTGGGGAGGGGCGAGGTTGTGTTTAGAACGCTTGGTTGAGTGAGTGCATCAGACGAGACGACGAAGAATAAGTGCTGCTGCAGAGTTAGTGCATCAGAGAAAACGAAGAAGAAGAGCTGCTGTTCTGTAGCGTAAAATTTTCGGCATGTCTAGAGCAATTCTTACAAGTACAACACGACGTTAGCTGGGTGCCATGGACAGACGCCGAACGGTGTGCCTACACTAATAGAAAATAATGTATTCGAATTTTAAAGATGTGGCGTCCGGTGTGCGACCGCCTGAAACGCTGTTTTTTTTTTTACCTCCGTGCCCAAACGTCTTTGTTTTGGCTTCCGAAAGCGGATGAGGGTGGGTGCAGACAACGATGGTATCTTGAGTTGTGGGGGGCTTGTGTTACGGTGCTTTCCGAGCAGGATAACAATGTGATGCGGGGGTGGTGGAGCAGGGTGACTGCGGAGTCTATCTCCGCGGTGTCAAGAGGATACAGTGGCTCTGGTGGGGGTTGTCGCCCTCAAGCTTGGGGGTGTGAGAGTTAGCGGAGCAAGGGCGGGGCGTACGGAAACACGCGTCTAATCGCGCCAATCACAACGCACTGGACACGAAGCAAGTCACAGGCAACATTGTTGTTTTTCGGGAAGGGCTGGGTGACCTCATGCAAAGCCGGAACTAATCGAGCTTCTGGTTTGGGTGCCAGGCGGTGAAAATGGGGGTTTTAATTAAGGTTTAAAGGGGGTTAGTGTGACTAACCTGAGTAATGCGTGTTCGCGGGGGGAACCACTAAGGAGGAAGCATGGTCGAGTACACCTCGGCGCGCAAAACAAAAGCAAGACTGTTGTTAAAAGAGCATAATAGACCCCTTTACGTGTGGGTTGGAAAGCGGGGACAGCTGTAGGTGGTCGCGGGGAGTGCTTAAGGTTGAAGGATTAGAGCTGGGGAGGTTAGGTGAGAGGGTGTGGTGTCGAATTCAAAGCGCGAAGTGGGTGGATTGCGTGCATTGGGTGGGCTGGTGGAGGTCAGAACCACACATACTAGGGGTACAGGACTCTCTCTTTGCGTGAATTTAGAGGACCGAGTCAATAAACCAAGAGCCGGAGGACGAATAAACTAATGGCATGCAGAAATAATACGTCAGACAAAGATAGACAGACCCCTTTACCAAGCAGAAAAAAAACCGCTCCAGAGTACCCAAATATTCCAAATAAAGGCCTATGTTTTACTCTCCGAATCAGATGCACAGACAAAATAAATGGACATTGTAACCACTTACACTAAAAACTGAACACTATGAAAGGTCCCGGCACAAACACGGGGAAGTAGCTTTGGGGCAAAACAGCAAGGAGTAGAGTGAGTGACACAGGAGCTGACGGAGCGGAGACAAGGGCAAACCCACAAGGCCGCGTGGGTATGGCGTGTGCTCTAGTGACCAGTAACTAAATGCACCCGCTCGTGGGAGGCGGGGTCCGGCAGGGTCTTGAAGGTTAGCTAAAAGGCCTAGGGGAAGGGCCAAGGCGTGCGGTGGTGTGGTGGGTAGATCGTGGGACTCAAAGTCAACAAAATTCGGTAAGTGTGTGAGGGGTGCCGGCAAGAACAGAAACGGCTCCAAGACACAGGGGAAGTAAAGGAAAAAAACGAGGGTGGGCGGGGGGGCAGGTCAGCAGAGAGGGGAAAGCGCCAGACACAACGAGACAACGCGGGCACAACGAACCACGCGCGAAACACCGACCTACGGAGAGCGGCGGGGGTACACGGTTGCTCATATTAGAAAAAAAAGGTGTGGATGATGTGAGTCTGCACTGGTGTATGTAGAGGGAAAAAGGGCAAGAAGAGGAGATACGCACAGCCGCTGGAGCCGGTGGGCAGGGGGGGAAAATGGGTGACAGAGACGGGTCGGAACGGCCGTGGCACAGCAGGGACGTGGGGACCAGTGCGCGGACATGAGAGAATGGTGTGAAGAACTACTAAAAGTGGAAAATTCGACTGACGCGGGGGTCGCGGTTGAGTGTGGCTCTAATGGCGTGGGGTACGGTGAGAAGACGTCTGGATTGCAAAATGTAACAAACCCCCCGGCACACGGCCGCATCATGACTGAATCAGTGTGTCAGAAGAGCGACAAGCAGGGCGGTCGACCAGACAACTGGGGCGAGAGGCCTCTGGTGGACAACAGAATTAGCGGAAATGTGGGGGGTGGTTGTAGTCGAAGGGGTCTGTTGGTGCCAAGGGTAGGGGCGTAAGGAGGAGGCGAGGCTTCAGTTAAAACCTGTAGGCGCCATGTAAAGGACTGCATTCATTTAGTCTGAAACACAGAAATATGAGACGGTAAATGGTGAAACACAGCAAGGGTAGGCAGAGTCAGCGGATGATGCAAATTGTAAGGCGGAGCGCCGCTTTTTCTGGTCGCTCATAAAGCAGACGAAGGAGGCTTTTGAGCCGGGATCTGCACAACGAAGGGACAAAGTAGGATAGGTTCACAACACTTCACAAAAAAAACAGGTTTTGTTCCGCTCACATATTTATTTGAAGGGGGCGACCTGAGGGGGCTCGTGCATTGTCGCGTTGGAGCAGGTCGATGGACAGAGCGAGGGGACCACCAATAGAAGCAGCAGGGGCGCAAAGAGAGGGGGCGGAAATACAACCCCGCAGCTAAGCTGGTGCAAGATTGGCTAATGCAAACGAGCCGCTGCGGGACACCATCCGAGACATCTACCGTCATTGTAGCTATACCATACCACAAGCGAAATGAACTGGAGAAAACAGCCAGCAACAGATATCGCGGTGGGAGACTCAGATTATATATAATAGAGATAGAGATATATACATTCATGAAGGGAACTCAAGGACGTTCTTGGGATGATGCTTAATACGCTATAACTAGTTACCATCATCGAAACACTCTGTGTTGTTTATAAGGTGGGAAACATGGCTCCTCTGGCTGCATGAACCAATTAAGTTAGTGCGCGGGAGATCTCAGTCTAAAGTATACTAGTCACACAAGCGGAAGGTACAGAGCAGATAAGAACTGGGAAAGGAAGTCAGCGCCAAGGATAATGTATTCATGGATGGCGTGGATGGACAAACAAATAAGGAGAATTAAGTGGGGGTAGTGGACTAGTATGCCATGGTGTACAACCCTTGGTGCTCTGATGGGTTGTAGGGGATCGCCTGGTGTCACTGGGGTAAGAAGGGGAACAGGCCACAAAGCGGTGCAGCTGCGGCCACAGGTTGCTTTGAAAGACTGGTGGAAAAAAAACCATAAAGAGAAAAGAAGGAATATTTTTTTAGTTAGAGTAAAAAAAGAGAAGAAAAATCGAGGATGTGAGAGGCGTGAGGCACAACCGAGAAGATTATGTTAATGTATGATTAGATTATGTTACTAAAAACTTAAAAAAATAAAGGGAAGGAATCAAATTAATCAAATCCATGTATATTCTATGTATAGTATATATGCTATATTCACTAAAAAGTGTGTAAAAGGTAAAGGATTTTCATGATGAAAGACAAAAACCCCCGTAAAAATACAATAAAGTCACTGTATTTTTGCTGTTGTTTTTAGCAAAATGTCTATAGCCCCACAGAAAACAGGTTTTGACAGTCCATAGAACACATAAAAGAAGACATTAATCAGAATAGAAAATTAATTATAAGAAAATGATCATAAAAGGAGGCGGAAAAGAGGAAAAGATCAAATATAAATAAAAACAGTGAGGAGAGGGGGGTAAATGAACAAAAAGAGTTGTGATGGGAATAAATTTCATTTTGTACTTAGTCATTTCTGGCAAAGCAGTGGAACTGGAAGCCAGAGGACATTTTCAGCGATATTAAAGACATTCTGATGAGGAACTATGATAATGAATTTCCTACTACTTGTAAGAATGGCTGCACAATGGCCTTCAGGCAACCCACATTTTGAAATCTAAAAGTGTAAAATGTCTGTTAGCTTTCTTGTGGGTACAGACAGTTCTGTGTTACGGTGAAAAGATCAAAAAGTTGTCGCAGAGATAGTTTGTTGCGTCTTTTTGCTGAAACAAAATTGGCTGTGTTTCAGGGTTAGTGAGCCGTAGATTGCTTTAGCTGTTACTCGAACAACAAGGTGCCTTTCTGTTGACTTGTTGACAAGCGAACGCAAAAGTACTGCTAATCATTTCAAATCATTGTGGGCATTGTGCCATTGCATTGATTTAGTGCACAGTAAGCAAGCAAACACAAAGTAAGAAAAACAAAAAAGACAGTAATGCTCAACTATAACTTCATAAAACATGTCAGACAGTAGGATCAAAAACAGGGACAAGCTTCACTAAATTTGACATTTTCCTCAAAGAGATAACAGTAAGGACAAGCTGATTAAATGAAATTCCACAAAGAGAATGACCATAACATTTTTTAAAACAGCAAGATACTTACAGAAATGTCAGCGACCTCAGACCGATGAAAGTATCACAGGTAACACTTTTAAGTGGATTGTGATCCAATACTCTGAGGGGGAAAAAACACAATAATACTGAAAAGTCTTTTTACAAAATGTTAAGCAAAGAAATACATTGTTAGAATGTCAGATTTCAACTTGAAATATCTTGATGCCACTTGTTCTAGTACTGCATGAATCTGTTCAACCTTTGTCTGTGTTTGTCAACCAACAAGTCACCCAAGTAATTCTCACCTACTTTCTGCAAAAACTGTCTGCACTTTCCAGAGCCAAACTGTACTAGTCAGTGCTATTCCACAGACCACATCTTTTCTGTGTGATTATGCTTATGATTCTGATTAATTTAATTAAGCATTATAGTTTTTAGCATCATATTTACCAAGGGAGACAGTGCTTCTCCAAAACAACTATATGAAAAAAAAATTGTGTAATAAAATATTGTACTAAAATTTATTGTAATCAATTTTGTAATAAAATATTACAAAATATTAATAGAAATACTGAATAAAATAAAAATAAACATTTGAAATATAAAAATACACTTATGAAATTTTAAAAATGACAGTGAAAAACTAAACAAAATGACAGATACACTAAATATGCCTGTTACTGTATTGTTTTAGTCATTACTTTTTTTATATGGAACGAAATAAATGCTTCAAAATGCATGAACTTGATGAGACTTTAAGCAAAAAATTCTTTAAAGTACATAAAAATTCAGATAGTTGCTAACTGATGGTTTCTAGTTGATCATGGTCTCAACATTCTACCTGCATTTATGTTGTGACTGATATTTGATGCAAAAGACTAAGAAAATCCATTTGCCCTTTTCTAGCTCATTAAATGTGATGCGATACATACTCACAGCCAGTCTAATTTGTGTAGATCTCTGAATACACCTGGTCCTAAATAGGTTATGTGGTTTTGGCTGAGAAACCTGCATAAAAGACCATGTTTAATTAGGGACACATACTTGAAATTGATAGAAAAAGATTTAGTATTAAAAAGGTTAAGTATTAAATTGTCCAAAGGATGGATTTACAGACATAAAATGAATAAATTGCCCTATTAGGAATCCAAATGAATACGAGCGCTGTAAAACTAATTTCTGTCTCACACTGTGCTGCTTCTGAGATGTTTTTAAATGAACTAAAAACAGATTGGAACAGAAAAGCCAAGGTAAAAGACTGTAATTCCTACAAAACTGTGAAAGATGTAATTTATCATCCAGAGCTGACTCTCCCTAATGATATACAACATCATATATCTTCATCATCTCGGGATTAGACTTGTCCTTCATCACTTCTGGAACCAAAACAATCTCAGAGCTGCTGAAAAGGAAAGACAATTACTATATTCTAGTCGCAAGGAGCTCATTCAAACCGCCTTAAAAAAATTAGCCAGTCCCCATTTGGCCCCACAAACAGAAAGAGATCTATAGCCAAAAGATGCCATTGTGCTCCACACCTAAAGCAATAACAGAAGAAATAAATATAATTGATCATGCCACAATCTCGTGCAAGTGTGGTAAATTGTTCAATATTCAAACAATGGCGCAAAAATGGGGTATGCAGTATATGCAGCACATTTTGCCAAATCGTTTTTGTGGAAATCATGCTAAAAGTATAAATAATCAGTTGTTAAAAATATGATGTTAATGATTCCAAAGAATGTGCCTTTATTTTACTAAAAGAGTACATGGGTATCAAGCCGGGGGGCTCAGCATTCAACACTTACGGTCCAATTGGCAGGGGACACATGACCACAATGAACATTTATGGGGGCGCGCAGAAAAGAAAAGGAAACGTAAACTAGCAAGGCATGATCCACTGGAGTTCTCGAGCAATGTCCCAATGTAAACAGAGAATGGGGTAAGCTACCCTATTTATTATTTTTTCATTGTAAAGGGCATTCACGTGTCATTCAACATTTAACGTTGTTGCCGTAAAGGGCAAAATGTGAGATTGATTAGTAATTCGATTGAGTATCTCTAGGTGTCTCAAAAAATAAAACGCAAAGGTGATTATATGTTTTATGACTGAAGAAGCATTTGTCTTTTACATTTGAGAGAAGAGGCTGAGACTGAGACGGAGTTAACCAAATGAAAACTCAAAATAGGCCATTTGTATGATTCACGTAAATCCGTACAATCTTCAGTACAAACCAATGCTGAAATTTGACAAAAAGATGATTTATAAATGTTATAATAGTGATTTTATGATTCTAAGTATAAATCACAAAACACAAAACATGTGAAAAGAACTATATTGCAGAGTCGAAATGGTAAACGTGACAATGAGTGATCCTCTTCTGCCATCTATTGGATATAGTGGAATTATCATGACATTTTCATTTTAATAGTTTTTGTTTTCTACCAGGTTGCAGAAATCTTCTACTTACCTCATTTGCAATTTACATGATTATCTCTATAATTACAATAAACAAAATGCATTTTACATATTTGTTTTTAATTTTAATTATAAAAAGATATACATACAAAAATTTTAAAGTATTATCATTATATATTTTATATTCTATAATTTTCATAATATAAATAAATATATTTAATATTAACAACTATTTTTCTTAAATATTACATGCCTGGGTGTGGTATGTTATTATCACCACTACATAAAGCATAGGTACGACCGTACACACCGGGAGATCACCAAAGAATGGTACCACAAAAACTTTTTTTATTTTGGATGCGATTAATCACGGTTAATCGTTGCCCAGCACTAAAAAATATGAATAACTTTGAGGCAAATAAATAATAAAAAGTACCATAAATCCCTCAAATATAAAAATCATGACCACACACTCTCTTTTCATGAAGGCGCAGATGCTAATAAAAGATAATAAAATTGCACTGATCAAAACAGAGTCAATATTTATAATCTTTTCAAAAAGCTGATCTGAAAGATAAGAAAAAAGAAGAACTTACAGTTTTTCTAGAGTGTATAGTCCACTGAAGGCACGGCTTGAGACCATCTGAATTGTGTTGTTCTGAAGAAACCTGCTCAAAAAGACAGTTGGAACAAATGGATACATTAATGGATACTATTAATCAGTCGTGGTTTGGATGCTCTTTTGGACATCTGACACCATAAATGGCCAGATATTCAGCTTTAAAATCGAAAAGTTGCTTTGTAAAATTTTAAAACAAAGCCAGCTGCTAAATAGCCATTC
>JADLZN010006634.1:0-17003 GCA_018155175.1 Sinocyclocheilus anophthalmus | reverse complement strand
AAAAGAACCATCTTTTTCTTACCTTTTTATAATCTGAAGAACCTTCTTTTGCCACAAAGAAACTTTTGTGAAACAGAAAGGTTCTTCAGATGTTGAAGGTTCTTTATGGAACCATTTAGACAAAAAGGTTCTCCAATGGCATCGTGAAGCACCTTTATTTTAAAGAGTTGGGCGGGGGCTTTATTCAGAGGCATTATCGCCCCATCAAGCTTGATGAGACTCCGCTCCTTGCATATCAACGAGAGGAAAAGGTCCTTGTACTCCTCAACAGACAAGAAACAGCATTTTTTGGTGTTAAAACTAAGGATGGGCTCGTTCAATAACATTGCGTTCGATACTTCGCTGGCAATACCCCCCCCCCCCCACCCCAGCGAGGAACTGTGATGATTTAAAATCTAGCGGTTCTTTTGTGTTTGTGTCGGAAGTTCAGTGACGCAGGTAGCGACGATTCTCTAGGGCCAATCCGGGATCAGCAGAGTTTACAAGTCACGTTTTGGTAACAGTACGGTTCACTTGGAACCCCAAACGAGGTGGGTACTAAAAAAAGTACCAGGTACAATGTACTGTACCCAGTGGAAAACCCCCCAAAAGGGAACCGTACCGAACCGTACCGTGCCGTGGAAAAGTGCCATATCACATCTGCATCCAGGACCAAAATAGATTCACGTCCACAAAAGAGGCGAATCCCAGCTGTTTTCATGTAAGACCCTGCCTTAAAATCCTGATTTCTTCCCTTTTGGTGAAGGATGAAATCCACGGAATTCAGGATCAAATTCAACAAATTGTATTTTTGTTTTATGAAGCCTCAGGACTAACCATGAAAAAAACACAGTCAAATGTGAATGGACAGGACCGATTCAAGCAACAGCCATGTGATCCAAACATCACGGGAATAAATAAAGGAGCAATTCTTCCCACCAAACAAGGCTCTTCAGCCACACCAGAGATCTCACTCACAGATGATCATGCTGTGTGTTGCTATAGGACAAATATCTTTTGTAGGCTTCATATGAGATGTTATGCTGCTTAAAAGTAAAGGTAAAATCAGCTAATCTACATGCAACATCTTAAATATGAACTTAAGATGAAGTCTAGGATGGCTGGAGTGGGAGAAGTTTTGGATAATTCTGCTCAGTGAGGGACAGGAAGGAGAAGGGGGTGAGTAGGTAGCGGGCTGCGGTTGGTTTGAGTTTGTGTGTGTGTGTGGAGCTGAGAACTGACTACTGATTGTTCTAGTTTTGTCTGTGAAGAATGTGGCGAAATCATCAGCTGTTATAGAAGTGGTGGAGGGGGACAGAGTAGAGAATTTAATGTTTTGAAGAGGTTACGTGTGTCTGTAGCGCTGTTGATCTTGTTGTGGAAATATGAAGATTTGGCAGTATGGACTTCACCAGAGAAAGATGAAAGCAAAGACTGATACATACTCAGGTCAGACAGATCTTTTGATTTGCGCCATTTTCTCTCTGCTGCCCTGAGTTTGGACTGATGCTCACGAAGAACATCGGATAACCAAGGGTTAGAAGGGGTAGCCCGTGCTGACCTGGAGGAGAGAGGACATATATTGTCTAGACAAGAAGTTAAAGTAGAGCATAAAGTGTCAGTTGGTGCATTAACATCCAGAGATGAGAAATGGGTAGGTGAGGGATGAGAGGAAGACACTACAGAGGAAAGATAGCAGGGTGAAAGGGAGCGCAGGTTTCGTCTAAAAGTAATGGGTAGAGTGGTTGGTGGCACACAGGTAGGAAGATGTAGGTTAAATGTAATTAAGAAATAGTCAGCTGGGGTTGCTGAGTTTTCTGGATGAATCCAGGTCTCAGTCAAGGCCAAGATGCTGAGTGTAGATTGCAAAGAAAAAGCAAAAGCGAAATAGAAAATTTAAGTCAGCTTTGTGGGGGGGGCCAGCTGACTGACAATTCCAGAGACCCACAGAGAAAGAAAGAGGTACAGTAGATGTACAGATAGGACGCAGGTTAGCAAGATTGTGTTGCCGTCTGCGAGTGATGTTAGAGCGTTGTTGCGAGACAACCGGAATGTATTGAAAACACATGATAGAGGTGGAAGGGAGAGGACAGAAAGGAGTGTGCAAAGGGAAAAAGAGAATACTTAAGTGTGTTGCCAGGTTTCATTGCTCGGTGAAGTCGCGCAGGTATAGTCGCAGGTCTTTTTGTTTGTTTTTTAAAATTGTATCTAATCATTTTTTGTTTAATTTTGGCCAGTAGTTTAGATCTTTAATGCATTTATTTATTCAAATATGTAAGACAAATGTTATTTATTTTATTAATATATAAAATTTTTATTGGAAAATTGTGGTACACAGTGCAAAACATATACAGTTTTGTTGATCATTTTCACACCATTCTAAGTGATGTTTCAAAAGAGTAGCTATGTAATGTTAACTTGATATTAACTGCAGAATTCGCAAGTGTTCAGAACATAAAAGATGCCAAATGTTTAGAAATGGTAGCTACACCCTCACACTAGCCCTGGACGATTGGTTGAGTCCTGGACTGCTAAATAACACATAATTGAACCCACTTAAATTTTCTCCCCTCATTCGCCACTAAATCCATCCATCAACCTTCGTTGTCTGTCCTTTTTGAATGGGGTTCCCTTGACTGCTCAGTCTTTACACTGAGTAAGCAATGGCCTTGTTTCCATTTTCGTATAATTTAAGTAGTCATAGTTAGTTTAGTTGATTGACATCTGTGAAAACATTTAAGACTTTTCTGTTTAAGCTTGGAGTTTGCCAACCATGGCTGTTTTCCCAAGGAGAAATGTCTTTTTGTTGAAAAAAAAAAAAGCTGTAAAGAAATCATTAGGAGCGAGGAGAGTTAGCCGGCACGCATCATGACATGCTTGTTTAAGCAGGAGGATTTGAAGGCTGTTGTGACAAGCCTATCAAATGGTGTCAGCAGTAACCGAGGCTTTAAAATGACTGACGTGAGGAATTTATATTAGTTTTTTCCATACTGTAAGTGCTAAATTGGTTATTGATGACATCAGTAAGTCTTTCTGTCTTTGCTGCACAGTACTTTTTCTAATCCCAGTTCAGTTAATTCTGTGCTGCTTTTAAACTACTCCAAGGGTGTAAAAATAAAACTTTTGTGAAATATTACAAATTCTTGTGCTGCCTTTAGATTAATTAAATATGTATTTCAACATGAAGCAATTTCCTCTTTTCTGTTTGTTTATAATCCTGCTTGTCATTCAAGTTTTAATTATTTCATCTGAATTACAAATGAATGGAAGCATGTCTCTTGTTTGCTTCACTTTCAAAACAGATTTTTCCTATTGTTTATAAATCGGGATTAGTTATTGTGGTAAAATCAATTCACATGACACATTTTGAAAAAAGGAGAGGTATGATTATTAAAAATATAAAAATGTGTCTGGTTCATGCAGAGTTCATTAGAGTTTTCCGAAATTGAGTTTCCTAGGCTTCATAAATTAATAGCGACTGGTTTTTGCATGTCTGTTTAGGTCTGTTCCTCCTTTTAATTGCGTGTCTTTTACTTCAGGTTATGGTCTGTGTGCAGCGAAAGCTCAGTATCCTATTGCTGATCTTGTCAAGTTACTGACTGAGCTGGGCAAGAAAGTCAGGTAAGAAACATTCAAACATCTACAGTCATTTTCAAATCTTAGCTGTTGAACGGTTATTCGACACCTTTATTAAGCCACGTGTGCACCACAAGATCCGGGAGACCAGGAGAAAGCTATCCGTTTACATTTCCCATTCATCTCAGTGGCAGATGCAGGACACCCCTTATTAGTAAACAGTGTCCTATGAATTATTAAACTGGATGACACTTGGAATCTCCCCTTTCTTTTCCTTTTCTTTTCCACTGCATAAAATAATAATTCTGTCAAAATGTATGTTATCTATTAAATTATCCTTTGTTTTTAAATAATTTTAAAAAGTTCATCTTTTTAAGTCAATGTGTTTTCTGTGAATGTATTTTTTTAATTAACAAATAAATTGATATATATGTCATTATTAATTTTATATATGTATGATATTTTTTTCAACCCCTGATGTCGACTGTAACACAGATACAGGATTGCAATACACCACTGATCAGACTCAAGTTTATTAAAAGTCAAACCAAAATGTCAAACTTTTTCCCATATAGTTTAGTCCGTGTAAGTTTTAGTCTCTCTAAGGGGGTCTGAGTCTTGTCAGTACTGCTTGGGTGAGTGTTTGAACTCACTAGTTGCAGGTCAGTCTGGGGAACCTCTGAATGGCTGGCTTCTCTCTGTTTCTCTATGCATGTCGGACTCCTCCATTTCAAAGAGTGCCTTTGAATATCGTCATTCAGTTGCTCTATTGTCTGGGGCTTTTGTTGCCTCTCCAGTGTACGTGTAATGCCCTGTGATCTGAGAGTGCAGTGTACCCCAGGCCTCCCAGTGCTGTGAAAGAGCCGGTGAAGAGCAGAGCGACAGGTGCAGGCTACGCAATACTTTCCACAGTCCTGGCGACACCTCTCAGGTTGCAGGGCGTGGAAAGACTGTGTGCCTGACCCTAGAGATGCTTCAACAACCATGCGCTTTCAGTATTTGTTATATTGCTGAGAACATGCAACACAATGTAAAAGTTTCTCATGTTGAGACTGTCGAGACAGATTTGAATCTTGTCACCCACACATAAGTAGTAGTAAAGTGATCTATAATGCCATTATAATGAGCAAGCCATTAGTTTTAGATTTCCTTTGGTAGTTTGTCAAGTCACAAATTTTAGAGTCTGGTAAAAATGTACTATAATTAGAGATTGATCAGTTTTGCCGATTAATTGGCACCGATAGTTGATTACCGGAACTAGCGCTGTGCTTTTGCCTAGTGTGTGACTGCAATATTTTTTTTAGTTTTTTAATTTCATTATTTACTATTACTAATACATTTTTACATTTTAAAGCTGCTTCTGTTAACATTAGTTAATGAACAATGAACTAACTTTAATGATCAATATAATAATTAATATTAATATTTTTATTCATTTACAAAGTATGGTTCAGTACTGATTAATCATGGCCGCCAGTGTGGTTCCCTAGCTAGTGGTATCGGTTAAAATCCACTAATCAGGGCGACCTCTAACTACAATATAATCCAACGGTTGCTATGAATATTTAAATAGTATAATTTATTTAGTATTAGTATTTATTTATAACTGTTGTTTTCTAAATTTTTTATTTTAAAAATGTATAAATATTTTGTTCCATTCCTTATCATTCCATATATATAATTTATTATTATTTTTTTGTAACTTTTGTTTTTAAAATTTAATAACATTTTTCTTTTTAATATTGTATTATATAAAAAATTATACATTTGTAAGCTGTATAATATATAATTGAAATTTATACCCCGGTTTCACAGACAAGGCTTAAGGCTAGTCCTAGACTAAAATGCATGTTTGAGCTGTTTCAGCTGAAAATATCTTGCTCTGACATATCATAAAATATGTCCGTGCCTTTGATCTCGTTCATGATGACACACCTGTATTTTTCTCTAAGGCATTTTTATAAAAGCTGCATAAATGTCTTAATTTAACTAAGGCCTAGTCCTGGTTTAAGCTAAGCCCCGTCTGTGAAACCCGGGCCAATATATATTGGTTTAATGCTCACATTGCACACATTGTGACCATTAAATATAACAATAAAATTATTAATAATAGTAGTATTGCACTTTATTTGGTTAGTTTATTTGTTAAATAAAACAATAAACATGCTATTATATGCATTTTTAAAAGTTTTGAAGTAAAATACAATTATTTTAAATTTTTATTTTGGACACACACACATACATGCACATGCTTTGACACATTGAAGTGTAGCCCTCATATGGACAACACAAGTTCAAGTTCTGGCGTTTCCTAATACTGTTATTTTTCTCGCTCCCCATCTTTTCCTGTCTTCTCATCTCTCTATTAAAGCTGCAAAAAGTACAAACGAAGACATTGGCATCCTTTGTAAACAGGCATCTGATTGACTGTAAAGTTTCACGAAGGCTACAGCTGACCACTTTGGTCGAGTTTTGCTTTTCCTTTGCCTTCTCTCTTTTTTTTTTTTTTTTTTTTTTTAAATCATCCCACTGGATGGGTGTCAATTCGTTTGTTGTATGTTCCCACTAACTAGTGGTGTCGGCGCTAGCATGGTTTCACAACACTCTTGGCAGCAGAAGAGCCAATTGTAGGCATCATCTGTGACGTAAAGTTTCACCTCAGCATTTTGTTCATGAAAGGCACTCCTTCACTACACAATTGCTTTTTATCAGTCCCAGAATGTCCTGGTGTGCTGCCACACCCGTCTAATAACTAAGAGATGAAGTATGGTCAGCAACTTGGCCACACAGTGGTAAACATGCATGCTTTCTCAAAAGACATTGCGAGATCAAGATGGTTGCGAAATCCAGAAGCGATGAACGCATAAACAGAGCTATTCAAAAATGTGAGTGCACGGAGAAGACTGGAAAAAGTATGATGTCCGTGTCCTCTTAAGAACTGGTAAGGGTCTGCTTTAGAACTAAAATTGTTATGAAACCACTGTTATGAAATTCACCACTTCCATAAAGATACTTAACATATTGAAAATTCGAATTATTACTGGTCTATGAAATATACATTAATCAATAAAATACACATTAATTTACTTTAACAGTCATTTAATAGTAGGTTTAGAACATTCTGTTACATATTTGAAAATAGTTGTTTTTGTTCACTGTAAACCCCCTTCTGTCACAGATTATAATAAAAAAAGTTATTACTGTACTGAAGTTATTTGATAATATCACAAGATAGATTTCATTACATACTTTGTGTAAAGTGGTGATCTGATAGTCATCGTTTCTTGCATGTAAGTTTGCAAAAGTGGAGTAATTATTGTTATGACTTTTTGTTGTGAATTCTGATCAGGTGACTACCTTAAAGCAAGAGAGAAGCTGAGGGCCTCACTGACCTGTAATACATCTGAATTACAAACAGATGATGAGGAAGAAGTCATTAGGAAGAGAAAAATTAAGCAAAGGTTTTATATACTGAGACTGACACTCATGCATCATTTGAAAATGCATTCATAAATATCTTTAAATATAGAGCTCACTTATTAGGCACTGTAAAATAAAAAATTTTGCTATGTTGAAAAAAAACAACAAAAAAAGTTTTGCCCAACAAAGTGGTGTCCAGCTTTGTGAATTTTTCCATTCATAATTCACAGATTTCATTTCCAATATGTCAACTGACAATATGTCTACAGACAAAACTAAAAGCATTTTTCTCATCGGGAAAACAAAAACTTTATTAATGACAACAGTCCAGGAAATGGTCATTTTTAAACAGCTCTGACAGCAGAACTGAATAATTGAGTTGAATAATTTACACCTATTACAGAAACCTTCTCTCTCACGGCTTAGCCTAAGATTTGGTACGACAAATTGGATTTTTTTTTTCTTCACATATTTTTATTGCAGAAGCAAATCTTAACTTCATTTAGGATTATTATCTTATCTCGCAAAATCTTATTTGATCTAATCTCTAAATTAGTCAATTGTAAACTACTTCATGTCACAGCTTTCTTCTGTTTCTTTGTGTTTTGGCTCAGTCTTCTTGTTGACCTAGTTTCTCAGTCTGTTGCTTTGATTATGGTTATGTTCACCTGTGTCCTCATTATTTACCTCACTAGTTCCTTCTTATTTATACTCCCTGTTTAGTTCAGTTCCTTGTCTGGTGTTATGGTTGTGTTTGCTTGCCTGCCTGCGTTTGGATATACCCGTGGATATTGTTAAAGCTTATTTTGGAACTTTGCCTTCTTCATCGTCTTCGTCTCTGCAACCATTCGTGACGCTCCACGAGTTAGATAATCAACTCTTACGTCTGTTACCAAGCAACCAGCAACACGCAAACTGCTGCTGTGAAGTAAACATTAGATTAAAATGGAGAAATAAAAATCAGTGGCCTTTTAATTTCAATGCTGCAGAAATAGAAGTTTCGATAAGCTCGGTATTATCATATTTCGTGGGAGTCTGTAACTATTTTTTTAGTGCTCTGTCATCAATGCGCAGCACGGCATCTGGACCCTCAAAAGTCTTTCCACCATCAAACATCGCTGGTCTTCATCTTGTGTCATTGATACAGTAAATGTAACACCATTCTCAGACAGGGCTACTGTTGGATAAAACATTTTTAAAAAAGTTTTTAATCAGGGGTTATCCTATGCTTCTGCAATAGCCTTTTTCTCTCTCTGTAGTTAAGACAATGCACTTAGGAAATGCTATTCTGTAATAGGTTTGTCCTAACTGAAAATTGCCATGGTCACGACAGATAAGATGGAGGATTCTAAAGCTAGGATCTTAAGTAAGAGCGCCCTAAACAAGAATGTTGACAATGGATTGCCTGGAAAGTCAAAATCAATGTGCTGCCACCACCTTTTTCAAGTCAAGTCAAGTCACCTTTATTATATAGCGCTTTTAACAATACAGATTGAACTGGCAGAACTGAACAGTATTAAATAGGAAAATAGTATGTCAATAATGCAAAATGACAATAGTAAACACTCTGATGTCATTTTAATCAAATCTGCTTTACTCAACGTAAAGCATTTACCAGTGGATAATTAGCATCTACCGTGGCATCTACAAGTCAGTCATGTTCCTCAGAATTACGTGCATTATTTCAAGTCGGAAGTAGGCCTATGTCACGAAGCTCCGTGCAAGTAGTCCATTTGAGCTCGGGATTTACTGATCCATAATGTTAAAGATTTCACTCCCGCAACTCTGCAGCATGTGGCCTGCGTGGCCATTGGTCCTCAATGCAACATGACAAACAAAACATTTTTTCTACATCTGTGAGATAGCAGCACTTGTTGACTTCCCTTCTTACAAACACCTGTTTGAGTTTTATACTGCATGCACTGTCCCCTCATTCCATACTCATATTTCAGGGTCATAATACCCTCGCACTGCTGAAGAAATGCAATAGCGATTTGATAAACACAAACGAATTCAAAGGCGTTTAGTTTTCTCTGACGCGCGTTCCAAAAAGGTACTGTATGGTAGTATCACCAAAAAACTGAAGAAGAAGAGCGAATCATCTTATGAACTTAAGAACTTTTTTCTTAAGAATATTTCATAACAGAACAAGTCAGTCATGTTCTTCAGGATTATTGTGCAACTTACAGGTGCATTTTGAACGTTAATCTGCTCTGTCATTTTCAGGCGTGTCTTTTCTGGTGAAAATCTAGACAATTTACGTGATGTCAACATTTTCCTTGGCTTATCCCGCTTGCGTTGTACATTATTTTACATCAACGTTACCTAAATCGTGTCCCAAGTACAACATTGAGAAAAGTTGTAAAATATTTTGGGTTTTGCCTGTGCAAAGTTTTCAGGTTTTGTGCCCTCTGATTTTGGACTCATCTGGTCTCCTGTGGTTTGTCCCGATTTGGCGTCTTGGGGGAGCAATGGCCTTCACTGGGGATGTCTATGGGGTCATTAGTTGTCTGATATCAGCTTTGCCTTCATGGGGAATCGGAAGGCACGCAGGGTGCGTATGTCATGTATCGGCGATCGAACCGACTAGACCACCGTGCACACAACGCAAACAACACATAGATTGTGTGTCATCTGGTGTCAAATAGCGCTGACACTGATGCACACACCTTCTAAATGCTCTACTAGTGCTCGCCATAATAAATAGAGATAGCTCTTACTTTTTCCTTGGAAATGCACGCTTCAAACAGAACAGTCAATGAAGACGAAGAAGAGAATGATGTGTAGCTCCCGGCAACGATTTATACTGTAGTCGCACCGGTAGCGACGTCATGGCTGTCGCCGGCCAAACAAGTTGGGGTTTTTTCAATGTATGCTTCAGACACGGGTCACCACAAGGTGTTCCCCATAGCGACCCCTAGAGGACAGACAGGTTCGAAGTTCCCATGAAAGGGAATGCAGTTTTACAAATGCTAGAAATGTGGTTTTCAACGGAAAGATTGCTGTCAAATAGTACACCTAGGTTCCTAACTGATGACGAAGAACTGACAGAGCAGCCATCAAGTGTTAGACAGTGTTCTGGGTTATTGCATGCAGAGGTTTTAGGCCCGATAATTAACACCTCTGTTTCTTTTTTTTCTTCAGAATTTAGCAGTAAGGAATTACTCGTCATCCTGTTTTTTATATCGACTGTGCATTCCGTTAGTTTTGCAAATTGGTATGCTTCGAGGGTCCGCGAGGAAAAATATTAGCGATGGAGTGCTCGTGTAGCGCATAACAGTTGGAAAGCTAGCACATGTTCCCTGATGATATCTCCAGGTGGTTCAACGGTTTGTATAAAAGAGGTGACACGTACGGCGCCCAGTACTGAGCCTGTTGAGGTACTCACACTGCAATTGTGATCTTCTACTCGAATTGAATTAATGGCGGTCAGATAAGTACGATTTGAACCATGCTAATGCACTTCCACTAATGCCAACAAAGTTTTCTAGTCTATTCAAAAGAATGTTGTGGTAAAAAGTGTCAAATGCAGCGCTAAGATCCAGTAGCACTAATAGAGAGATACAACCACGATCAGATGATCAGAGCAGGTCATTTGTAACTCTAATGAGGGCAGAGCAATCTCAGGTAGGTGCAAGGACGGCTAAACCGACTGGCTCCTCACATACCTGATAATGTGCACAAAAACTGTGATGCATGTTTTCTGTTAATTTAGGCCACGGGTTGAATAAAAATACCTGGGTGTTATGTTGTTTTATTGAAAAATGTGAAGAAAAAGAAAGTAATCAGATTTTTCCTAGCAGTATTTCATGCTTGCTGTAGGATAGGGTACTTTTCCCGACATGCAGAAGATAATACCTCATCGTTTTCGTTTTTCCTCCAGCTGCGCTCCACTTTCCGGGCTGTCTCTTTAGGGCGTGAGTGTGCTCAGTATTACCAGCGGTGTCAGGACTGTTTTAGCTATAGGAGGGTTGACAACACAAGATAGATAATGATCTGAGAATCTCATTGCCTTTGCTGCAGAATTTCAAGCACCATTACACAATTCAAGGACGTAGTAAAAAATCTAGAGTATTGATGTCGACAATGACGTAGGGGTTCCGGACAAGTGTTGTACTAAGCCACGAATGGAGGGGCAGAATGTCTATTAATGCTGATCCCAATGCATCTTTTTCATGATCAATGTGGATATTAAAATCACCAACAATTAACAGTTTATCTGCAGCCAGCACTAACTCAGATAGAAAATCAGCAAATCCTTTAATAAAGTCTGTATGGTGCCCTGGTGGCCTGTATGCCGTAGCCAGTACAAACATCACAGGGGATTTATCATTAACACTTGTTTCTCTGGACAATGTTATATGAGGCCATTACTTGAAACGAGTTATACTTGAAGCCCGCCCTCTGAGTAATACTGAAAATATTGTTATAAATTGTAGAAACACCTCCCCCTTTACCTTTTGGACGCATGGCTTGTGTTAATAACAGTAATCTTGGGGGGGAGACTCAATTAAAATAATGTAATCATCTGGTTTTAACAAGGTTTCTGTCAAGCACATCTAAGCACATCTAAGTTATGACCTGTGATCATATCATTTACAAAAAGTGATTTCGTAGAAAAGGGCCTGATATTCATAAGCCAAGGTTATCATTTGTTTCGCGCTATATGATATAAATATTTTGACAATTTGTGTGAAGCCAGGTAAAAAAGATACGAACTAGGGCCGCAAGCTCTTAAATGGTTGGACGGGGTTGTTTTGTATTGCCGTTTGTTCGGGGAACCGACAGTCTCTATATGTGATAATCTAGGTCGAATAGGGTTCTTATGTGCTGAAGAATAGAAGACTGACTTACTGTGACGTGGGCGGCTAGCAGATGGTCGGTTTTTAGCCAGGGATGGCTGCTTCCTGACTGGGCCCTCAGAAGAGCGGCACACCCCGAGGGGATGAAGACTATTTCTTTTCAGGTCAGGTCTGCCCCAAAAACTTGTCCTATTGTCTATTAAACCTATGTTATTCTGCGGGCACCACTTAGCAGACTGTCGTCACTCAGCGCCTGGATGTCTATGTATCTCGTCGCCACGGTAAGCAGGGAAGGGAACAGAGCATATTACAGTGTCTGACATCGTACTGTGGTCACGGAATATATCGGTCTTTTCTTTTCACTCTGTGTTGTGGTTGCTCGTTGCGTTCACAGGGACATTCCTGACAAGGTCTACCCACTGCTATGGAGACTGCAAACATCCTTTCCCACCAAGTTTTCAGGATCTATGGCCTGCCAGAAGACATTGTGCCTGACCCCAGTTCACCGCCAGAGTCTGGCAGGCCTTCTGCAAGCAGCTCAACATCAACGTCTGTGCCTTGTCAGTGCCCCTTAGCCGTGACTATATTTACAATATACCTTCTTGCTTAATTCAGTTGCGGGATCTCTGCTTTTCATTCCGTGTTCTCTCTTCTTCGGTGCATAGGGACGTGAAGGCCTCATTGCACGTCTTGAAGACCGACCTGCAACTGATGCATCACCAATGGAAGTCTTAGCCCACTTGTGCTATTTTTGCTTTGCTTTTATTTCTCCGGGTTGCACGTTACAATGCAACTTAGTATGGCTAGAATATTTGCGCGTGTTGGTTATTTATTCACGTGTGCATTTAGACATTCTGGGAGACGCTAATTATCCACTGGTAAAAGATTTCCTGTTGGATGGAGCGGGCTTGATTAAAATGAAATCAGTGAACAAAAAGCATTCATTTGTCTTACCATGGCAGTTCATTTCTCAACAATTCTTCTTCAGAACTCCACCTTAGAATTGACCTTAAAAACGTCTTTCTTGAGAATATATACATGACTGAACCAGTCAGTCATGTTCTTCAGAAATACACGTATCTTACAGGTGTGTGTTAGGGGGAGTATCCCACTCGATTATGTGATATATAAGTGAGAGCCCTGTGAAGGTTTTTTTTATAGATCTGTTTTGTGATCGTCAGTCAAACAGCCTTGTCTTCCACGACATTTTCTGGTAGGGTGATCATTTATTCATCTAGACAATTTGACAACAACCATTTAACATTTTTGTCTTTTCCTACTTTGAAATATAAGGAGGAAAGTATAATAAGTAGCTATGAGTAGAAAATAAATAAATGCATTAATTAAACAAATAAATAAAATAAAGTACATGTTAAAAAGAAAAAGGTAAATGTTGCCATTGAAGCGCTTGTAACATTAGACCTAAAAACACGTTATCTCGTACCAAAAAGATTGGTGAGCCAAGACATAAAATTAGTACTAAAATGTAGAAACAGTATGCATTTCAGACTTTTTATATGATTAGGAAATTATATACATTCAAGAAAAGGGCGATAATTAAATATGCTTTTTGTTTGTTTCTTTTTCAGAATTTTAACCTACTTCTTCAGTGCCAAAAATACAGAAGAAAACAAAATGGCCAATGGACAACAAATAACAAAGCTCAGTGTCTCCACCTCTAAGGACGAAGAGGAAATACTCGGAGCTCAAGGCTATCAGCTCATCAACGTTGACCTCAATCAAGGTGCTGGTGGAAACCAGGTCCTTCTGTGGTACAAGAAAGAGTGTGGCAACAGACCTGTGACCAGGATCCAGTTTTCATTCAATGAGAACATGAAACCTGATCTGGCTGATGCTGGGTATGAGCTGGTCAACCGAGATCTGAACGCAGGAGTTCGTGGAGATCACGTCTTTCTGTGGTACTTCTACGGGAGCACTGAATATGACATTCCTATTGTGAACCTGAAGGTAACCACAGACGCCAAAGACGAGCCTGCTCTGCTGCAAGATGGCTGGGAAAGGCTGGGCTGTGATCTGAACCGTAATGCAGGAGGAAACTTCATCTACCTGTGGGTGAAGAGAGAGAAGCCGAGCTATATCTGCGAGATCACAGCATCAGTTGACTTCTCTTCTGACAAGCTCCTGTTTCAGCTGGGCTACACTTGTGTGGATGAAAACACCAATCGAGGCGCTTGTGGAAACCCCGTCTTCCTCTGGTATCGGCGCACAACCGATAAGAGCAATGCTCTCACTGCTCTTAACATATCCACCTCCCTCCAGGAGGTATCAAAGCTTCAGGCTGAAGGCTTTAAAAAGCTCAGTGTTAATCTCAATAAAGGAACCAGTGGAAAAGATGTCTACGCCTGGTACAAGAAAGAAGGATGTGAATCGCAGATCCAAGCCATGGTTCTGCTGATCAACTGTAACGCCTGGAATGAGTATCAGAAAGCTGGTATCAACTTTATCGACAAAAATCTGAACGAGGGCAACAAAGGCTGGAAAATGCACCTGGCCTACAAGTAAAAACAAGCTGCCATCACAGGATCTTTCTCAGTTATCTTAATTGGGAGGAGCACTATATGGCAACTATGAGCACAACTGTTTCTAATGTATGACTCTAATGTCAGTCTTTAAAGCCTATTGTGACCGCGCCTGTTGTAATACACTCAACCACACACATTGTACTGGGCCTTTGTGTTTATGTTATGATGCATTATGAAATAAAGGCAACTTTATCCACAACGAATGCTTTGGTGAGGTTTTCACACCCGTCTTTGGGATACAACCAACAATAAGTTATAATGCATGCACAGTCCCCTCATTACATACTCGTATTACAGGGTCATAATACCCTCAACACTGCTAAAGAAATTCAGCTGAGATTTTATCAATACAAATGAATTCAAAGGTTTTTAGTCTTCATTGAAGAGCGTTCCAAAGAGGGACAGTATGATAGTATCGCCAAGAAAGCTGTTCTGAAAAAAAACTACTACTAATAATTATAAAATAAAATGTTTAAAAAAAAATAGTGGTTCTTCGTTATAAGGTACTTGATATTATATTAGGTGTTTCTGTTGCTCTATCCACACACTTTAGAATAAATCGATGCTTGAAATTAATCCAATGTAAAAGGCAAAAATAACCCCAAAAAAACAGAGAGAGAGCTCAAGGTGTGCCCTTCATCCTGGTAGAGACCGATCTCGACCACTGACGTGGCTATGCTGATAACAGTGTTTGGCTGGTTTACGATGATTATATCCTATTAATTTTTACTACGCAAGGCACAACCATGAAGACGCCATTCGCCACTTAGAGTATCTCAAAACGGTCCCCAAAAGACAGGCGGATTTAACACCTAGCTGTAATGCAAATTTCATCAACCATGTTGAAATTACTTGCCTACTATTTATCATGTTAATCTACAATCTTTCTCAGTTTCATTGTTTTTACTGATGTTTTTATATGTAATATATACATACAGTATATATAGATAGATAGATAGAGATAGAGATATATATTTTTTTAATACGGCACCCAGCGTAATCAAAACTGAAGTTTTGTGATTTTCTCTGTCTCTTAACTTTGAAACCATCTATGTGCTTATTGAACAAAATGAACTTTGAGCACATATGCCTGTATACATCGATATGTGCAGTAACTACATCACATTTGCAATCAAGACTCTTTACACAGCCAGAGGAAATCTTCTCCCTGTGTTCATCTGAGAGGAGGCCCTGTTACATTTGGAGGCACAGATCTGGTGGAGGGCAACGCTCGACTGAGCTTGGGATCTTCAGATGAACAGTACAGCGCTGTTCACCTTTTATTACTGTTGTTCAGGTCTGGTTGGCATAACGGACCAACACCTGCTCCCCATGGGTGGCATCTGCTACTAATATGAGTGGTCGAATATGTCGGTCAAGGCATTCATGATTTATAGGCCGGGTAGTTGGCCGGTAGCTCTATATGAAGATGTTTAATTCAGGGAAATTCCATGTTCTATTCAGATGATCGGTTGCCTTACGGATTCGCACAATTCTATTAGCAATTATTATAAGAGCTATACGAGGTGCCCGGTGTCCGGCTTTGTGAATTTTTCCATTCATAATTCACAGATTTCATTTCCAATATGTCAACTGACAATATGTCTACAGACAAAACTAAAAGCATTTTTCTCATCGGGAAAACAAAAACTTTATTAATGACAACAGTCCAGGAAATGGTCATTTTTAAACAGCTCTGACAGCAGAACTGAATAATTGAGTTGAATAATTTACACCTATTACAGAAACCTTCTCTCTCACGGCTTAGCCTAAGATTTGGTACGACAAATTGGATTTTTTTTTTCTTCACATATTTTTATTGCAGAAGCAAATCTTAACTTCATTTAGGATTATTATCTTATCTCGCAAAATCTTATTTGATCTAATCTCTAAATTAGTCAATTGTAAACTACTTCATGTCACAGCTTTCTTCTGTTTCTTTGTGTTTTGGCTCAGTCTTCTTGTTGACCTAGTTTCTCAGTCTGTTGCTTTGATTATGGTTATGTTCACCTGTGTCCTCATTATTTACCTCACTAGTTCCTTCTTATTTATACTCCCTGTTTAGTTCAGTTCCTTGTCTGGTGTTATGGTTGTGTTTGCTTGCCTGCCTGCGTTTGGATATACCCGTGGATATTGTTAAAGCTTATTTTGGAACTTTGCCTTCTTCATCGTCTTCGTCTCTGCAACCATTCGTGACGCTCCACGAGTTAGATAATCAACTCTTACGTCTGTTACCAAGCAACCAGCAACACGCAAACTGCTGCTGTGAAGTAAACATTAGATTAAAATGGAGAAATAAAAATCAGTGGCCTTTTAATTTCAATGCTGCAGAAATAGAAGTTTCGATAAGCTCGGTATTATCATATTTCGTGGGAGTCTGTAACTATTTTTTTAGTGCTCTGTCATCAATGCGCAGCACGGCATCTGGACCCTCAAAAGTCTTTCCACCATCAAACATCGCTGGTCTTCATCTTGTGTCATTGATACAGTAAATGTAACACCATTCTCAGACAGGGCTACTGTTGGATAAAACATTTTTTTTAAAGTTTTTAATCAGGGGTTATCCTATGCTTCTGCAATAGCCTTTTTCTCTCTCTGTAGTTAAGACAATGCACTTAGGAAATGCTATTCTGTAATAGGTTTGTCCTAACTGAAATTGCCATGGTCACCAAACAGATAAGAT